>BROG01000103.1:557500-835000 GCA_030159075.1 Atrina japonica | reverse complement strand
CGTCCTTTCGGAGCGAAACCACGAAAGGAGGTCAGTTAAGAAGCACTAAATGTCGTCCCTTCGGGGCGAAAAAACGAAATGGCACAAAAAGAGAGAAGCTATATATATATATATATATATATATATATATATATATATATATATATATATATATATATATATATATATATATATATATATATATATATAGCATATATATAATATACGAAAATATCACTCCTAGTATATATTTACAACAATAAAAATTTAATCAACATAATATTGACATAACTCCGTATTCAACGTATTACAGAATTGACCTATTTATCTAAAACATCTTATATGTATATGAAGGAGTGAATATTCAAATACTTACCTAAACAACGAAATTAAGAATACAAACATGTAACATATACAACACCAGTTAAATAATACAATTAATAACTGTTGAATAACAACAATTTCTCGGGTAAATTTCTCGGGTACACGTTTACAGCAAGGCATGCATGAGTAAATTTCTCGGGTACACGTTTACAGCAAGGCATGCATGAGTGAGTGTATATCACGGTGACCGCTATATTGAAATGAACTGTTTTGAAATGTATACTAGTATTCTCTCATTTATTCTCGTCAAACGTTCTATATAACGGCGCTTCTTCATCTGAATACTCAATATAGAAACATAGTTTAACACGAAGTATAAAATAAAGTTAAACTTACCGCAACTGTATTTTGCGCATTCTCGCCAGCTGAAACGTCTACGATAACTTTACCTGAGTTATGTTTTGCATGCGCGTAAGCATAAAACCTTTAAACGATCAGAATAATAAAGTTAGGCGCGCGTTATTCAAATATTGTAACAGAAGTCAAATTTGTGGCATGTTATATGAGGAACTTCATTTACAGCTGCTATGAACACCGTCCAAGTTAAATCTGACTCTATGGGAAACCGCTGCGGTCATTGTAAATATTAAAGGTTTCTTTCCTTTTTGACTCCTTATATTGATGAACATAGGCATAAAAATTCCAAATTCCTATATATATTTGATGACAATTGTTTGAGAACCCAAGTTACTTGCTACTGATTAATTCAACCTTACTATTTGAATATGTGTATCACACTGGACCTGACTTTATTTTCACAAAATATGTAGGAGTATAAGATTTTAATGTCTGCGTCAAGTTCTTATCTGTAGAAAAGTAATAAAGAAAAAAAATCAAAAATATTTTTGTAAATAATCTGTTGCCCCTTTAACAGCACTATAAATGCAGCTGCTGTTAAAATAAATATGCGACACAATTTTCATATATAATTACATGCTGGAAAATTATCAAAATTCATATATCACGAAATGTCCTAGTGTTTTGTGTAAGTTAAGCTATGACATTTCAGTAGTCGTAATATAAATGATAAGAACTTGCAGTAATAAACGCTTACAATTATCTATATACACTTGGCTGAGGAATATGCCATAAACTAAAAACAAATAACATACTTTTACCACAACAGTTACATATGTGTAAGTATATTTAAAATATAAGGTAGCTTTTACAAAATTATCAATTATTTATATGGTTTTGAAGATTCATATATCGTTATATCATAGACGAAAATTCCTGTCGTTACATGAAAGACCAAAATTCATATTCAACAGTTCAACAGGTGGTCATTTTTTACAGTGGTTACTCTTAGACGGATTTCGGCTATACTTTTAGATATATTATTTGGCCTTGTATGATACCACTTTATCTTTAGAAAATACACATACTTTTCAAATTGGAGCTCAATTGATGAAGTTTCATTGACAGAAACGATATCGTCTTGAGCATTATAACTTTGGTATTATGTTTATAATATTTAAAGTATCTGGTTTGTCACGAATCATTTGGATTTGCATTTTAACCAATGTGTTTTCTAAATCTTATATATATTCTTGTTACAGCGTTACATATTTGAAGAGAGAGAGAGAGACAGAGAGAGAGATATGAGCCGAAGTTCAATGCAAAACCTCAAATTTTCCAAACATTGGGACTACGACTCAAAAATGATGACCAAGAATCAAGCGATATTAGTTTTATATAGTATATAATACTGCTTCAAATATCTATAAAACATGATATTTAATAATTAGTTTTTATAAGATTAAAACATTCAGTTTTTATGAGGAGAAGAATTGCCACGGGGTGATTTGTTACACATGTAAAGTTTAGAAAAGGTCGATGTTTTTATGAAAAGGTCCCAACATTTAGTCAAAACATCGGGAAATACGACTCATACAAGTTCAAAGTATAAATGGGTAAATGGGATTTTGGATATACGTTTAGTTTTATTATTTAGCATTGTCTGATACCACTTTCTCTTTAAAAGTGGAGCTCAACTGATGAAGACAAAGCGACAAAAACGATTGTCTTGACCATTATAACGTTCAATTGGTATTATATTTATAATATTTATGAGAAATTCGAAACTTAGTTAAAACTTCGAAACATCTACAATCTCCCAAGAATTCAAAATATATGTTGCCAAGAACTTGAATTCTTAAGTATATAGTTCTTTATCATACAACTCTGAAATATTGTTTCAATCTAAAAATAAAATATACCGAACATTTAACGAAAGTCAGTATGAAAAAAAAAAATTCTTTCAAATGCAGAAAAATGCATCACTTATTTTTTATTTGAATGATAAAGATAGTGAGGATACATATAAAGCCTACAAAGTGTGTATATATTGTAACTTTATATAGGAAGAAAAGGAGGAAATAATAATGGAATTTGTTTGCGATTTCCTCTTTGGAATTTTGCTGTTTGTGGCGTCTTCAAGACAAGCAGTTTTATTGGATGATCAACCACCGAAAACTAATCATGTCAATGTTACTACAGACTGTGGACTATTGATGGGCTTTCATAACCATTCCTATGTATTCCGAGGGATTCCATATGCTCTTCCTCCCACTGGAACTAGACGTTGGAAGGAACCTGTCCCTATCAGCAGAGAATCTGGACATTGTTGGAGTGGTGTAAAGGCCGCATTTACCTTCGGAAATCAATGCGTGCAACGGAATTCGGATAACATCGAGGTCGTAGGAAGTGAAGACTGTTTGTATTTGAATGTATGGTCACCAAATATAGATCCTACATCTAGACTTCCGGTTATGGTTTATATCCATGGCGGAAGTTTACAAATATTAAATGGTAATTTTCCTACCTACTCTCCAACAGAAGATCTTGCCACTAGCACAAACACAGTATATGTTAGCATGAATTATCGAATGAGTGCGTTTGGATTCATGGCTCTAGACATTCTTTCTGAAGCATCGCCAAGAAACACCTCTGGTAATTACGGGTTCATGGATCAAATCGAGGCATTGCGATGGGTGAAAAGGAATATACATAATTTTGGTGGCGATCCAAATCAGGTAAATAACTAAGTTAGACTTTTTCATGATTGTTCTCCTATATATAATTTTATCTTCATTGTTTTTCCTATATGATAACTGACAGTTAATATTCAGCGTCGAAAGTATCATCAGAATTTTATTTTTATATATAATCGTAAATTCTTACATTCACCACTATTTGAATTTGTCTAGTTCTGGACCGGTCGATTTGCAAACGAAAATTTCCGGGTTCGACTTTGTGTGATGGAATCTAAAAATTTAAAAAATATAATGGTTTTAGCGCTCCACATATTCGAAAAACACAGGCTTCCTTTGGATGTGACTTAAAAAGGGATTATATGTCACAGCAGATGACATGTCATGTTGAAGAACCTGGATTTCTATACGTCCATTGCAGTATTTGTGGTTCTTCATCTACAGCTACAGAAGTCTAAATATAGTTGAACACTTTTGGCCAATTGTAAAACAACAAAACCAATTCAAATATTTGTATTTATTATTTCAACCACCGATAATCTGTATGATTTACTTTAATGTTTTGATAGGTTACATTATTTGGTCAAAGCTCAGGAGGTACCAGCGTCTTTGCTCTTCTCGCCTCTCCATTGATGACTGGATTGTTCAATAAAGCATGGCTGGTTAGTGGATCACCTATTTTAAATAAGACAGTTGCTGATGCTTCAAGAGATAACCAAATATTTCTACAGAATACAGGATGTACAGATGTTGATTGTTTGTACCATCTTCCGGCAACCAAGGTCATGGATGCAGTTCCATGGGATGTGTATCCGTATTGGGCAATGACAGATCAATTAGACCTCCCAGTCAAGGGGTATTTTGATGGCGCCATTGCTGTTGTTGATGGTATGTGTCCATATGATTATTACATAATTATATATTTCTTCTTGAACATACCTTAGAAAAAGACGATATCTCGAAATTTATCTTTACTAGACTATGTACAGTCGAACCTACCTATATTGAACCCTGGATCGAACTTCTGCTTAATATGAAATGATCTGGATACCCCAGCCAAATTTCTTCACTACCATTGTAACCTGGTTATATTGAAACCTCAGTTTATTTGAAAGAAATAATCAATCCCCTTCGATATTAATATAATACTGTATTAGAAACTGATTGATTTCATTTATATGCTAAATATGTCTTCGGATATAGCACACCTCTGGTTTGAATTCCGCTAGGGTCATTTCGAATTAAGTGGGAAATTTGTCAGTTTTCTTGCGGTAGGTCGGTGGTCTTTACCCGGGTAACCGAGGTTTTTCCTCCACCAATAAAAACTGGACGCCATCATATGACTGAAAGATTGTTGAGTATGGCGTAAAACAAAAAATCAAATCAAATAAAAAAATCGGATATTACAAAATACTTTTGAAACGGATATGGTCTGTAGACGGAAAACATTTTGTTCAAAACCTTTCCATTATCTTATTAATAAATATTTCCTCTTATTTTCAGGATATGTTCTTCCTGATCCACCATTTGTCGCGTGGGAAAAGGGAAATGCTGTTGATGTTCCTCTAATGATTGGTAAATTCTCAGACTTGAGTTACACTAAAGTTGAAAGTCGGACCCAAACCTAAACACATTTTAAAATGAAAAATCAAACCAACCAGTTTTGTAATATGTATTAGATAAAAATAATTAGTTCTTACTTTGAAAGATTTGAATTATATCGACTTACGTGTGAGGGAACTATGACCTCACGTTTGCATATGACCTGAGCTATAATTTTTAAAACCTTTCTATATAGATATTGTATTAAATGTAATCTTCAGTTTGCCATTATTCATATTTTCTGCAGGAACGACAGCTCAAGAGATAGATTTGGATCCAAAACCAGCGGATCTTAAAACGTGGACATGGTCTCATTATAGTGAATACGTAACACGGAAACTAGATACATTTGGACCAAATACTGCGAATGAGGTACTGAAGTTTTATCCCGCAAACGTGGAAACACCAGAGTATCAGTTTACCAGTATGGCGTCCGATTTACGGGAAACATGTCCAAATGACAGACTAGCAGTCTTAGCAACCAAGTATTTCAAATCTCCTGTCTACAGATACGTCGTAACATCAAGACCTTCTAAACCAGTGCACCCGTTAATTTTTCCATTTGCCTCCCAATATTCCTTTCATCTTTGGGATATTTTTGCGTTCTTCGGAACAATCAAAAGTTATATCGATCCTCCCTCAGATTCCGATTTAAGATTTCAGAACAACGTTCAGAGAGAAATGCTTTCGTTTGCTAGATATGGAAGACCAGCGTCACCAGAATGGCATACATTTGATACCACCACTATGTTGCTTAGTGACACACTAAGTGTGACGACACGTTACCACGAACAACAGTGTGAATACTTCATAAACCAAACTGACTTCTGGTCGTACGCCTTGATCAACTGATTGATAAACTAATTATCAATAAAGATTACGATTTGACATATCGTTTTGTATATTAATGTTTATTACATATATACTTTCAACCGGATTATTTGGATACGAAAATTATTGACGTATAATGATAACGGATATCATAATGGGATATCTTATGTATTTGCAAAAAGTAATTGACAATAGACAACATTTCCCTTTGAAAATTACCTCTGCGAATGATAATTTAAATTTTAAATCCTTTAAATCCCGTTTATCGCTTTTGATCACTCCCTAAACTACAAAAGCGTGTCATGAATATGGATGCAAATATTTCAACTTTTAAATCTACAACCGATTTATGGGACTAATTCATGTACCACGTGATACCCGATAATGTTTGTGCGGGACTATTGTTTCTTTTGTGATGGAATGACAGTAGGAGACGATGTCCTGCGTAAACGTCATTTCATCGGAAAGGTGATGCAGAGTTACGTTCCATCACCATTGGATATACTAATACCGCAGAAACGTTATCGGTTATCACGTGGTACATAAATCAGTCCCATTTGTATGAAAGAAAGCTTTCTGAAAATGAGACCAGGCGGAAAATCTACGAAAGCTTTGGTTTCGACATATATATATAAGTTTCCTTCAACTGCAAAATTGATTTAGAATTATATTGTGAATGTATTCAATTGTATTTAGAATTAACACATGATACAAGTTTTTAAAAGTATTATCAAGTACGTTATGTACTGCTTGAGGGTGATATCGAGAATCAACTCCTCTTGACAACCTGATCTACCTAAGGGTGACAATCCACAATACTTACCTCAACCAAGGTAGGAAATGCTCATTAAATCATCATATCCCTTTAACTTATCACATTTAACCCTTTGTAATGAATAGTTTATGATATATCTCATTTTGGAACTTGAAAACAAGAAATAAACCGTTAAAGTCTAGAAAGGCTATTTTTGTTTTGGTTTGTTTGTTTGTTTGTTTTCTTTTTTTTTTCTTTATTTTTTTTTTTTTTTTTTTTTTTTTTTTTGCAATTGAATAATTCAACCTAACTATTTGTATATGCATACATCACTGAACCAGACCTTTGTTTCACAAACTGTATGAGAACATATGATTTTTGCCTGTGTATAGTTCTTATTTCTTATTATACAGCAAGTGCAAGTAGTAAAATTACAAAAAATGAAATAGTTTTTTGTTAAATACAGCTAATGCCCCTTCAAGTTTGGATGTGAATTTTGGTACTTGCATGAAATAGAGTGACTTCACTTAAACGTAAATATTCATATGATATATGTTTACAAGTAGTTCTTAAGATAAACCTAGACTTGATTCCCTAGTTTCCCTCTGAACTCCTCTGTCCTTGAGTTTATTTGTAAATTTGCAGATGTCACCAGTATTGAGATAACGACAACATGTCAGCCATTTTCTTTTTTTTCTGTTTTATATCGGACGTATCAAATATATTCAATAATTTCAATGTACTCGAATATAACTGGTCTCCCGCAACACGTGATCTCACCAATGAATATATAGTAGAACTTTAACCAACATTCTACATAATGGATAGTAAAATTATGATATACATGTATATCATAAATTTATCATTCACTAGCATGTATTATTCGATTTTAATTTTTCATTAACAATATAATATGATACAGATTTTCAAGTGGTGACAATTTCCACTACCACCCTCTCAGAAATGTTATATTTATTATATTATACCGATCCACTGTTTTGAAGCATACATTATCCATTGATTTACTTAAAACACAAAATAAACTGCAACAGCAGTATTATTTTTATACATCATTCAGGCAAAATTCTACATGTACGTAAGTTCATCACGTTCGTAACACAAACTGCCTTCGATATCCAAACTATTTTTGCGTCGATTTTGAATCTTAAGCCTCAAGCGAGCATGTCTGTTAGGCTGACTTCAGCAAATATATTTGATAATGATATATGAATTCTATCAAATCATTTAATTTCGGTTGTTGTTTCTTTCGGTTCCAGTCCACATCGAAGAAATGCATTTTACATCACTCATATAGAGATTACACCTAGTTACTAAAAAGGAAAAACAAACGAACCGTACGTGCATCCATTTTTGCGCATGTGATAGTTTTATTGAATATCACCCTGCTGAATATCACCCTGGAACGGCCGAGACAGTGGAAAATACTAAACGCTTATTGTCCAATGAAATCGCTAGAATTTATGAAGAGGTATAATATTGTTGAATGTTAAACGTCTCAAGAAAATCAAATTTGAAATATGACAGGCCAATCACGAATTATTGCACACGTATTATTCCGCAGTAAAAGTCAATAACATGTACATAGACATTTCTCCCATGATTCACAGAATTTTCTTTCTTTAGACCTATCGCCAAGTGTCTTACACGTACCTATCCCTGTACAGTTTTTGCGTCATTCGATTGAGATGTCATAATCACAAGTATTTGACGGGCCATTTAATATTGACGTCATAATGGAAAAGTTTGTCAAAAGGCGGCCTGTCGGGCACATGGCAATAGGCCAATTGAGAATGCAGTTAATAAGTATAGGTGATTGTCTGTATATGTTGGCGCCAAGAACGAGGGTGTATATACAGTCAATAACCTATACATACCATCCTTTATTTGCGTACAAAAAATGTATTTGCATTATAGCATGGAAAATAATAATCAAAAATGGGTGTTTTACCCTCTTTTTTGTATTCACGTCTTCTGTCTCCATTTTGAACATAAGAATATTAAAGACGTTTGCTGATTGGTTGATTATAAAGATATAAAAAATTTCAGATACCAAAGTATAAATCAATAGATTGTCCAGGACATAGATACAAATCCGGTAAAAATGGACAATCACGGACCTCTGGAAACCAAGAGGCATATTCATTGTTGTGTTATGATTAATCAATTAGCGAACGTTTTACAATTTATTATGTTCAAAATGGAGACAGACGACGTGAATACAAAAACCGTTTGGTAGCTTTGTCATAACTAAGTGACGATGGATTTATAAATCGTAAAGGTCAAGTAAGCATATCAACAAATATCAGACGTCAGCGATAAAATATAGATGGTTAAAATGGTCGATAAACGGCTGTGAAAATGTCACAGCATCTTGCTACGAAGGAAGTATATGGGAGGACTTCTGCCCCTGATTTTACCACAAAAAATCGTTTAAAATCGGGGCAGGAAGTTCGGCCTAGATTTGGTCATCTCTGATGCACGAAGAACACCGTGAACGAACACGCTTAACCATACAGTGTTTGTAATACCATTTGTCAATAGCATGGGTGTCTTCAGGGTCATTGGCGGAAGACAGTTTTACATATAACGTGTCGTCACCACCGTCCTTATTGGAATCGTATAAAGCTTCGCCTGCATCTGTTGTCGAAACTTTATGCAGAAGAATACGATAGGTAGCTTCAGATTTACAGAAGAAACAAAGATCGTTGTAAAATGGTGTCGATTGGGAACGAGTAAGTATCGTTTCCTTGGAACTGTCAGCAAGCAATGACTTTTAAACTACACTATGAGCTTCTATTTGCTTCTGATAACATGATTTAGCAATCCAGAATGCACTGCCTCTTCATAACTTTTCTTATGCCATGTATCAGAGATATTCTGTAGATCTGAGATGTAACATATCCAAGACAGCTGGAAATATTTGGATAATCACCATAACGTGCTCGTTCTCTGATTGTAGACAGTATTTTTTTTGGTGAGAAATGCGCTTTTCAATAAGTTGTTTATGAGTCTTTGTCTGATATAAAGCACAGTAGGAGAAATCTGTTTCACGTCATACTTTAGCTGCTGAAGCTTCTAGTTCAAGATTAAATCAATATAACCTGGTGGGATGGAGTCTTGTGAACCCTTTCTCGACCTGCGCGAGTTTAAATTTTAGGTAATAAGTAAAATTGAAGAAGTACAAATCAATAATCAAAACTCAAAACCAAACGGGATAAGACCAGGTGTCCGGAAGGAGTCAGCGTCTTCTGCTGGCATGCCACACCCGTCGCCAATTTTCCATGGAAACCTTTCTAGTTCGATGAACGGGTCAAATTTCGTTAAAAAGGTCAAGTATGGTGATGAGGTCAAGTGAAAAGCATGACTGGTGAAACGGAGTCACTCTCTGTGGCCGTGATCCAGAATACTATCTAATATTTCTGAGAGGGGAACTTCATAATGTCTAACAAGATCCCCGTATCGACCATAAAACTTCTTAAACGACGACTCTAAGCGTTCAACAACGTAACCTTGTGTAAGTAGTTTATTGGCTAGTCGTTTAGCTATCAGAATAAAACATCCATAAAAAGAGCATGCCCTGGCATAACGTATAAGTTGTGAAATGAAAACGCCATAGGCAGGAGAAGATGGAATATTACTACTTAGAAACGGGAAGTTTGTGATATGGAAATTGAAATCGTCTCGTTTTGTCATAGAGGTATGTGTGAAGTTGACCGTCTTTTCCAATCAACGGGAGTAAATCTAGGTAAGAAACAGATGTGTTGATCTATGTTGTCTCATTGGTCTCTAGCTCAACAGGATATATCTGGCCGAGGTAATTCTGAAATTCTGAATTATTTATTATTTATTTATATATCGTCGATATACCTGTAAGTAAAATTGAACCGAAATGCTAAATGTTTGTTTCCTTTTGAGAGCAGAGACTTATAAACTACGCTTCATATGAATACAAAAATATGTCAGCCAGAGAGGTGCACAATTGGTACCCACTGAAATGCCGAAAATTTGTTGGAAAACTTTTCCCGCAAAAACCACGAACATGATGTCTACTAGAAACCCCAGCATCTTGATAATATCGTCTTCAGTGTACTTGCTATAATAGATGTTAATTTTTTTTCAGTTTTTGATGAGGGATTGTTGTGTAAAGGGTCGAAAACTGCTGTATGCTTGTAATATGTTTGAAATTTGGAAATTTTAAATGTTCCAACAATTCCTTTGAATTCTTTAGGATCCACATCTGATTGACGCCGCTTCTTGAGTAGGCTTCTGAAGACCTTGTTTTTCGTTGAAGCAAAATAGATAAAGGCTTGGTGGAACACTTAATGACCTGCAAAGAAGCGGTCTTTATAGGGATTTTTGTGCAACTTCGAATCCAATATATATATGGCAATTCAAGCTCCGTGTCGCTTGTGGGTATCCCAAACGAAGCGAGAGTGGATTTATGATTATCTAATATTTCAGAGGTAGAGAAATCGGTTAGAGAGTATGTAGGATTTCCACGAAGTGTGTTTAGTCCAAGTTATTCTTGTAGAATGCTGAAGTAGTATCGCCTGCAGACAAATGTGAAGTTGTTAGATGCTTTGTCAGCAGGAACGATGATAAAATTATCATGGAGACGGGAAAGTTCTCTGACAACATCAGGGTCACGATAAATTGAATTGTGTTTTGTGTTGACACAATGTTTAAGTCGTCGAATTCTTCGTTTAAGAACATTAGTGATCGACTTAATCCACTCCGAAATCGTATCAGGTTCGACATCTTTCTTAGCCCAGCGTATGCCGTACTCTTCACATGCGTCCATAATAATGTCAAAGTTTTGGCGCCATGTAAACGATACAGGTTCCCTTACACTGACTAGAGTAATCGTTCCTACTTGTCAACATACATAAAGGGTATCCAGTGAGGAATAAAGCGGTTTTCCCGTGCAACTTGTCATAACCGAAACGTTAGCTGAATCTTCCGTATGATAATCAAAAGGTAACTCCGCCCCGCCATCTTATGTGAATCGGACAATACTTACTACTTTTACCAATCTTAAACCTAGGAAAAGACTCATGTCTTGAAAAAGCTTAATACATTTTTTTCAGATGTTAACATGGTCAATAAACAATAAAAAAATTCAAATCACAATTGAAAACTTTTGATACTCTACTGTAATTCATCACGTCATAGCTGTCGATTTTCAACTTACAAAAATGTCGGAAAACATTGGCTTTTTGTTTTGGCAAACGCTTCAAATGTTTACTTTGTAGATGTATGAATCAATATTATCAAGTCCAGAGACATAGAAAAGGGCACTTCGCATTTAAACTTCCACCTATTCTAACACTTACACTATGGTCCTATGGCATAACGTCTGTCATTTTGGAAAATCGCCAACACGAAGTCAGAGTGCCAACCCTATTTTTTAGGTTTATGATGGTGTATATAACAATTCTAGATATGTCACAAGTTCAGCAAAAATTCCTACGGCACTTAATTTATTGCAAATTGCTCCTGTACTATTTCTGATTTGTTGTAAGATTTTGTGCTTTAATGGCAACATTTTGACATCAGATGTCATCACAAAAAAAAAATCAAAACGCTTCCTACACATCCAGAATGCAACAAGAAATGCATAAAGGATAGCATTTTACAAATCTTCTAAAACGTTAAATATACACCAGAAGATAATACTGATATCGCTCGTCAACTAGAAATGACAAATTATCAATTATATAAATCAACCAAGAACTCCAATCACATGTTGTATATAAAAGAATAGACGTCTGCAATTGTAGTCGAATCAGAGTAATAATCACCGATACCACTTCACTTTACGAGACTTAATTTATTTAATTCGGAATCTAAATGGTTGGAGAATACACCTTGTTAAAAACGATGTTTTAAATTTCATACAAAATAACTCTTCTTTATTGCTAATATGAAGAAGTTATTTCACATATATACAACTAGCTTACCGTTGAGTGTGAGTAATGACAATACTCATAAACTCTTAATTACTCCAGTAGAAAATTAATTTGTATATCATCAGTATTATGATAGAGGTATATAAGGTATTGAGAAAGTCCAAATATGACTTTGTATCCGCGAAAGGAAGAACGTGAAGTTAATTTACCCAGGAGTATTGATTCAGTGGTGTGTTAGTTTCCCATATTATACAGGAAATGGTGTGATATTCACCGATATTTTCAAGCTTGTCAGACAAAAGCATAGTACCATCATCAAAGATTCCCCAGTTCTTAGAAAATGGTTTACCAGTTCTTACAAAGGAAACAATTTCTCGTCGTATGTTTTCTTGAAAGGCCAAGTCGGAGGTTGACGGAGTTATGTAATTTTTTATATTTCCGAAAAATGCCAACAAGTCCCATGAGTGAAAGGAGTATTCCGCAGCAAATCCGGATATATTGACTGGTTTTGATGGCACCGAGTTTACGATATATCTGTATACATTTTTATTTAAGTGATCCATGGCTCGTATCCCCAACACATCAGTTGGACAATTGGTTCGAATATCCGATGCTAAAGAGGTATACTGGAATTCCGGTGTACTTATGTTTGATGGAAAATAGAATAAAGCAAACGCGGGCATGTAATCTCCAAATGTTCCAAGAGATTTGTTCACGTGTTTTTCATAGTCAGTCCAGTTCCAAGATTTTATATTGCTCTGTTTCGGTGCCAAATCAATCTCTTGTGCTGTAGTTCCTGTATGAATTAAAAGGAATTAAGATCATATCACTATGATTAACTCTGTCATATATCCACACAGTCATATGTGCATACATTCATGCGTGCATGTATACAAAGCAACCTTCCATCCTTCTATTCATCCTTCTATTCATTCATACATCTATCCTTCAATACATACATACCATACATACATACATACATACATACATACATACATACATACATACATACATACATACATACATACATACATACACACACATACATACATACATACATACATACATACATACATACATACATACATACATACATACATACATACATACATACATACATACATAAATCGATGTGCCAATCGATAGATCACTTTATCAGTCCATACAAGTTATTGCTTAATCGCCTTTTTACTTCATCCTTACAACATTTCATACAACGTGTGATGTTGTAAAACAATAAACATGTATGATATACATTATAATCATACAATGTTTTGTTTGTAGCATTATAAAGTACATTTTATATTCTTAAACCAAGAAGAAGAAACGGATACAATTGAATTTTTATATTAAGAACAGTGTTTATTAATAATATTTGCACGATATGATTTATTCCCCACTTGTATATCCTACTCCTATTCATCGTCTTTAATATCTATGCATGTACGTTTCAGTGGTTTGTTTGATATATACAATTTCAGAACCATAAGATATATGCCGACATCGAATTATATACTGTTTGCCATGGACCAATGGAAGAGGTGCGACAAACAAGCGGGATTTTTCAGCTTCCGAAAAAAATAAGACGCATGCGTATATGTTCCTATACCGAAATATTGGCTTACAAAGTTAGTCATGGACTGGGATGAGACCTTTATTCATGGTCCCACGCCGTAGTGGGCGTGGTTTCGTCAGTCTGTATTATTTTATATCGGTCCATAAAATAGCTGATGTTGTCACGACATAAGCCAAATTATGGACAACATTTAAAATTAAAAAAAAAATTATGTAGTTTGATATAAACTATAATATCTACCCAACATTAATGGAACAGGATTGCCATCTCCCTTCATCCACGCCATAGGAATTGGATATCGAACAACGTAGCCTGTAGTAACAGAAAAATATCGGTAAAAAGTACATTACTATTACAAGTACATCATACACACATCTGGTATTGTTTTGGGGACCAAAATATTTATTTGGTTGTTAAATTTAAGATTTTTAAAATATAGACTGGATGACACACGGATATTCTCAATTTCCTTATTTGGAGAGTTCTGGGTTGTATGAGAGATAAATCTAAGACACGTACTGGAATATAAAATACGTTTACTTTGATATCTTTATACTGTAGAATATCTGTATATTTCATAATAAGTGAATATGACATGAAATCTATATTTCAATTATAAAAAACTCGCTATTACCAAAATAGGATACAATTCCAAAGCATTTGTAAACGTTACGTAATACATGTTGATAAGTAAGGCATGTTTGGTTAGTTAGTTTTACCGTCCACTACAGCAATGCCCCCCTCCAGGGTGCCATTTGTGGGTAAATCCCAGTTATCTTTCATCCCCCAATAAGGGTACACATCCTTTGGTATAGCTTGCAGGATGTCTATGACAGGTAATTTATATAAACACTCAACGTTTGTACAACCGCTATTGTGTAGAAACACGAGATTGTCTTTAGAGGCTTTTGACACTGTTATATTCAACACTGGTGATGCGCTAAGCATCCAAGCCTTGGAAAATAAACCTGTAGCCAGAGGGGAAGACAATAAAACCATCACACTTGTTCCACCAGAATTGTGTCCAAACACAGTAACCTAAAAATAACAAAATAAGCAATATATTTTTAACAAAATATTTCCAGACCATCATAAATTATTTTGATTATACATGTATATTTAATTACAAACACTTTCCGTCAAAAGCACAAAAAGTCTGACTCAATATCTAATTATATGGAAAGTAAAATAGTGGTTGACATACTTGGTTTGGGTCTCCAGAAAAGGCTCGTATATTTCGTTGTACCCATTCCAATGCAACAATCTGATCCATAAAGCCATAATTACCTGAGGTATTCCGTGGAGAAGCTTCGGATAAAATTCGTAATGACATAAAACCAAAAGCGTTCAAACGATAATTCATACTGACGTAAACAATATTCGTGTCACGTGCTAGTTCTTCATTAGGACTAAAATTGTCGGAATGACCACTTCCTGTTAATAATCCTCCGCCATGTATATACACCATGACAGGAAGAATT
The DNA here is from genome assembly GCA_030159075.1 of Atrina japonica. Classification (NCBI taxonomy): domain Eukaryota; kingdom Metazoa; phylum Mollusca; class Bivalvia; order Pterioida; family Pinnidae; genus Atrina; species Atrina japonica. The sequence goes on along the minus strand of BROG01000103.1, from coordinate 819,470 downwards.
TCTTTGCTTCCAATTTTGGGTGTCCAAACGTTAAGGTAAAGGCAGTCCTCATCTCCTAATACAGTTCCGTATGGATCAAGTTGAACGCACATGTTTCCAAATTCAAATGCATCGTATGTACCATTCCAACAATTCCCGGTCAATTTTCCGATTGGCATTGGTTGATTCCATCTTCTATAATCGGTTGGTGGTAAAGCGAAGGGTATTCCCCGAAAGACGTATGATACATTATGTTGTCCTCGTAAAAGTCCACAGTCTGTTTGAACGGTTACATTGTCTGCCAGTCGTTTCCCAAAGGAAAAAACATTTGTTGAATTCAGTACAGTCAAAATTAAAATGATTGAATGGGCGTGTCGTACATTCATCCTCTATAAAACCCCTTTTCTTCACATCAATTCTGTGAAAATGAGAATTCGAATATTTGACTATGACAATGCGTATCTAAACTGTGTCGTATTTAGACTATAAGACAAACATTGAGGAGATAAGAAACACACACAGAAGAGATAAAGGACTATCTTTAAATCGACGATGCATAAGACATCTTGTTTTAGGATACGTGTGCTACATGTTTGGCATTGATGTGATGTGCGCATGATGATATAATTCCATAATCAAGTTTAAAGAATGTACAGATTTTAAAACACACATACAGAGAGAGAGAGAGAGAGAGAGAGAGAGAGAGAGAGAGAGAGAGAGAGAGAGAGAGAGAGAGAGAGAGAGAGAGAGAGAGAGAGAGAGAGAGATTATATGAACGTTTATATGATCGACAGAAGTAATTTTCATTGAGAAAAAATAAAGATGAATATCCTAAAACATTCGAAGGAAGTCGTTTTATATCAGGTGGCAGCTATTTAATGAAATACTTGAAAACCAAGAGATACTTCTGAGCAAAAGGTTTTAAAACTTGCGTATCTTGCACTTGTGCTGAGATTCTTGCATTGCAATCGAAAAACGAAATAATTTGCGAAAACCTCTTCTTAACGAACATTTCCATACTATGTGATCAAAATATTTACCAGTATATGGCAAATGACATTCAGTGCAATAAGTAAAAGCTCTGGAATTTATCTGACCATAACGTGTGTCAGATCTCCAAGGTGTACCAGAAAAATACAAAGAAGCACATTTATGCTGGTACTTCTGACCCTGAAGTTCATTGACAACATTTTGAATGGGTTCTAGAGTACAATTGCACAAATACTGAAACGTCATAAGACCATATGGCTGTGCATTAGATACAGTATCAATTTCACGGACAAATAAAATATATAAAATGTCGTCTTTATTAAACCAATATGAGCTGTCACAATAATGAAATCTAAACGAGAATTTGATAAAATGTGTGTTCAAATACATTATCCAACACGTTAAACGCTGTAAAGAATCTTCTTTTCCATGTTATTTGTAGAAAAAAAATGATTAGAAATTATGTCTTCCCGTACCTATTTCCATATGCAATAACCTTTCAGGTAAATGCTTTCGCCAAATCAAATGCTCTTCGTAATTGGGTATGGGGATCTCGGTCTTTTACACGCTCGATCTATCAGCATTCTCGGCTCCAGACTCTCGGCCCTTGACACACTGGGCGTATGTTAAAGTCTATGGGACGTCGTTTTACTTTTTAATGCCAGTTAGTGATATCACTCTTTCAAATAGGTGATATGACTTGTTCGAAGAGGTGATATCACTCATTCGAATAGGTGATATCACGTATTCAAAAAGTTGATATCACTTTTATAAATTCTTAAGTGATATCACCTATTCGAATGAGTGATATCACCTATTCGAATGAAAGATATCACCTATTTAAATGAATGACACCATTTGCACATCTAATTCGTAGTGTTATAATGGACTTGAGTATTGATTTTTGATTGGTACTTCTTCAATTTTACTTGTTTTTTCAAAATATTTTGTTACATTTAAACCGAGTACTTATTTGACGCGACTTTAAAATCGGAATTCCCTGTGGAAATGATTGCTCAGTGGATTACCTTGGTTAACGTATGGTTTAGTAATTCAGCATTAGAGCTACTTCGCATCTCAATACCGGTGTAGTCACTGTTAAAAGTATTGTATACAGGGGAATTTTCACTCCCGTTTTATTTTCGCCCTTTTGTTCTCATCGTCAATGGGCGAATTCCAAATGGTAAATTCGTTTATTTTTGATAATAAAAGTCTGGGCGAATTTAAAACGGGGCGAAACCGTTTCCAAGTACATTAGGGCGAAAATAACACGGGGCGAAAATAACCCTGTACACAGAATGTCCATCCGGGAAATTAACAAAGTCTGAAAACCCGAAGACTATAGTCAGGAATATTCTGTGTGGTTATGAAACAAATCTAAAAGGTTATACTGTCTAACTGAGCGTTTCGTCCTGTCTATTTTGCCTTTTGCAACAGAAAGGATATTTGTCCCATCTTAAATTTGTTCTTAATCAGCATATTCAACTGGATAATATGTAAGTTCACGCTTCAATTATTTAACTTGATATTTCCGCCTTCATTTGAAATTTACCCTCTCATCTAAGGACACAAATAGCAAAAGTTAAACAGTGGTGAATATTTTTTTTTATTAAGTACATTATGCTATAACAGTCAGAATGTACCACAACTAATTATGGGGAAAATATCCGACGATTATTACATCACTAAAAAGTATTATATACATTGTATATTTAGGTATATATTAAACATATGCATCGTTCATAAGATTTTATTGATCGCAAAAGAAAATGTCATAGAGATGTTTCAATTAACAAAGGGTATATTTTGACAATATCATATCTTGATGAGTTTCGACATGTAAATTTCCAAGGTTTGTCTGTAACTATGCTGTCTGCATATCTAGTAAAGAATTGTACAACAAATTTAAAAGACTAATATACAGTGGAACCTCGCTATTATGACCACCTGACTGACTCAAAATGGTCTGATATGTGATGTGTAACAGTGGAACCTCGCTATTAAAACCACCTGACTGACTCAAAATGGCCTGATAAGTGATGCGTAACAGTAGAACCTCTCGCTATTAAGACCACCTGACTGACTCAAAATGGTCTGATAAGTGATGTGTAACAGTGGAACCTCGCTATTAAGACCACCTGACTGACTAAAAATGGTCTGATAAGTGATGTGTAACAGTGGAACCTCGCTATTAAGACCACCTGACTGACTCAAAATGGTCTGATAAGTGATGTGTAACAGTCGCTATTAAGACCTCGCTATTAAAAACTGATAACCTGTAACTGACTCTATTAAAACCTGGACTCAAAATGGCCTGATAGGTGAGGTGGTCTTTTAAGTGAGGTTCTGCACTTTTTAGATATTTATCAAGGGACTAAAAACTTGTGGTCTGAAATGTGAGGTGGTCGCCCAAGCGAGGGAGACTTTAAGCAAGGTACCACTGTATATGTTAATTGTTTTATCTGTTTCAGTTTATCCAGGCGTACGACCAGAAATCAGTTTGATTTATAAAGTATTCACATTGCTGTTCATGGTAACGTTTTATCACACTTAGTGTTTCATTAATCACCATTGTGGTGGTATCAAATGTATGCCATTCAGGTGACGCTGGCCTTCCGTATTTAGCAAACGATACCATTTCTGTTTGGATGTTGTTTTGAAATCTTACATCGGTATCTGAAGGTGGGCTAATAAAATTATTGATCGTTCCAAAGAACGCGATAATATCCCAAGCATGGAAGGCATATTTAGTTTCAAATGGAATGCCAAACACCTGTATCGGTTTTGAAGGATGTGACGTAACAACATATCTGTAGACAGGAGATGTGAAATATTTTCCCGCCAACCTTGCCAATTTGTCATTTGGACAATTGATTCGTAGATCAGACACCATACTGGTAAACTGGAATTCCGGGGTTTCTACATTAGCGGGATAAAGGCTTAATACGTGTGATGGCGTTTGGGAATCAAATGTGCCAAGCTTTTTCGTCACGTACTCTGTGTATTGTGACCAAGTCCATGTCTTAATGTCGTCTGGGGCCGGATCCATATCTATCTCTTGAGCAGTTGTGCCTGAAAAATGAAAACAAGTAGTCTTAGGAATGTTTTCTTTCGAGTAGATTCTAATAAACGTTTCATATTCTAGTATGGAAATGTCATCTATTTGAAGGGTCATTTTGTGCTGTCGGCGTAGACTCCTTTGTGTTAACGACAGATACAAGGTACACACGTACACTTTCTTTGGTATGGAAATAAAGCTTAGTAAAGAATACATATTCGATGAGCAATATAAAGTACAGATACCAAAGACAAAATACAATTTTGGACAACATATTAAGCATCCACTATCTACGATTACATATTCTGAAGAAATCTTCGCACACACACACACACACACACACACACACACAGAGAAAAAACGTAAAAGATCGTAATAGATAGTAACGACCTTTCATTTCCACAGCGTCGTTACTACCACAATGAACTTCTGCCTAATTACCACATTGAACCTCTGCCTAATTACAACAACGAATTTCTGTGATACTTCAATGAACTTTTGTTGAATTAACCACAATGAACGTCTGTCTAATTTTCAGGGGGTATCGGCCCAGAGAGTTCAATTGGTAAGAAAGTCCTGTTGGTGTTAGGTCTAATCATCAGGGGGGGAGGGCATCGGCCCAGAGAGTTCAATTGGTAAGAACGTCCTGTTGGTGTTGGGTTCACTCTCTAGCCGCACATTTGTCCTCACCTGTTACATTTGTATCACAGAAGTTCACTTTGGTATCACAGAAAATCATTGGGGTAACAGAGAAGTTTATTGTAGTTAAATAGAAGTTCATTATGGTATCATAGAACCGGCTCATTGTGGTATTATAGGAGTTCATTATGGTATCAGTGAAGTTCATTGTGGTATCATAGAAGTTCATTTTGGTAAAAGACGAAATAAAATCCACAACAGCTAGCCATTTACGCCTGTTGCCTTGATCAAGATAATTTTATTTTTATATATGCTTTGTCGTTGTCGGTCTGTAGGTCGGTCCGTCCGTACACAAACAATTTCCGTTCATTATATTTGCAGGGGCGCACATATTGAATTGAAATTTTGCATACAGATACATCATGATAATGTCTAGGTGAAGTTCTGTTTTGGTTACCATCAAACAATTATGTCCCTTGAACTTAGACAATTTACGCCCTATTGACATCTTTGTAGATCTTGTTTGCTGGCCGAACATGTTTGCTTCTTTCACTTTCTCTATCTATTATACTTTTCGAGATAATGGACAAAAACATGAAAAAATTCCACTTAAAGGTGAGATAACTCTCATAAGCGTTGACTAAGCTGGTCCCCGGCGGACTACTACACTTCGTTCATAGACAGCCGGTATGATCCAATGAATTGTTGAATTTGATTGGTCAAGAGACATATACATATCGACCAATCAAATTACGCGTAGTATTCCACAAAAATAGCACTTCAAGCTGTAAACATATCGACGCATTATATTTTATGATACTATATTAGAAAGTTTTAGGCTAGGCCCTATAGCAAATAAAAAAGGCCTACTACAGATTGAAGAAGTATTCTTTTTTCAAAGAGGCTCAAAGAAGATGTTGTATACGTTGCCATGAAACAAAGTAACGTCAAATCTCGTTCAAATTCCCCGGGCAGATTTCTGCCCGAATGAGATTGGCTGTACCGGTTGTTTTAGAGCGAGTGAAGCGACCTGAGAATCGGAAACGGGGCGGGCTTGAATTATTCGAGTTATAAAAAAACGCGTCAAATATTAATATTCCAATTTCTTTGAAAATTAGAAACTTGAATCATACGTCCATGTAGATTATTCAGAAACAATCCGTTTTTTCAATTCATGCAGCGATTCTGAAGAAGAAGATTTTTAACAAGAGGCTCAATTGCTCACCCGAGAACAATCTACAAATGTTAATGTGAAAAGAAGACCAAGAAGAATATATATATGTAGGCTGATCTGGCCAAGAAACATAAATATTGCAGTTTTCATAAATTCATAAAAGATCTATAAATTAAATTTCATCAAATTTCTTGCACAAAAACATTTCTTCACATATATACAAGTAAAACACATGAAATAAATGTATGGTTGTTAATGCAAGGGGAGATAATTGAGGAACTCATGCAAAAAATAATGGAAATGACAAAGTTTGAAGACTTTAAAAACATGTCAAAAATAAATATTCCGATTTCAAGAAAAATACAAACTTTAATCATACATTCACGAAGATCACTCAGAGACTTTGTTTTTCAATTCATATAGCGGTTCTGAAGAAGATTTTTAAATAGGGTAGGTTATGTGACCTGTTTTGTTCCCACCCCGAAATCAACCCGGGGCCTATCTGGCTGAAAACAACAACCATGGTAGAGAACCTTCAGTGCTTGCATCCTGTAAAATTTCGTCAAAATTCCTTCACTAGTTTTAATACAAAAACTGATAATGTGAAAAATGCAACCCCCCCTTTTTTCAGTCATAAAAATTCATTAAAATTTACAGAAACTAAAGATTGACAAAAGTCTTGCCCAAAAACATTTCTTGGCCTAATTACAAGTAAAACGCATAAAAAGAATGCATTAAGGTGATTGCAAGGGGAGATAATTGAGGAAATTATGCAAAAATGAGTGAAAATGAAAAAGTCTGAAAAGACCTTAACAACGCACAAATAATTAATATTCCGATTTCTATGAAAATACAAACTTACATCATACATCCACGTAGATCACTCAGAAACATTCCGCTATTCAATACATGTAGCGGTTCTGTTGGGAAAAACATTAAAGAGGGTTACCTTATGGGACATATTCATTCTCACCCTGGATCCACCCCTCGGCTAAACTGGCTGTAATCTACAAACTTGATAAAGGATCTTGAGCACTTCCTTTCTGTGAAGTTTCATTAAAATATGAAAAGTTTACGAACGGACGGACAGGGAATGATCACAATAGTTCACTTGAGCCTTTGGCACAGGTGAGCTAAAAAGGGGTACCACTGAGGCCTCTTTTGCTTCACACTGGCTCCACCCCTGCCCCGCGGCCGATCTGACTGAAAACTACAAACTTGCAAAAATGAATTTGAGTACTTGCTTTCTGTAAAATTTCGTCAAAATCCCTTGAGTAATTTCAAAAAAGAAGTCGAAAAAAAAATAATGTAAATTGTTTATGGATGCACGACGACTGTCAAAAGGCGAACTATTATTATTATCCTCTGTGATCTGAACTATGAATAAAAATCAATTTTTGATAAATGTTTAATGCAGAACATCTTTCACTTATTATTACCTAATTTGCTTATATCTTTGGTACATTGTGGTAAATAGACGCAACCGAGAACCCTTTAGTGGCTTTGTAGCAATGGCGACTGTGTGTAAGACAACTAGCACACAGTGCAATCTTGTGATGCTGAACAAACCAACCGTCGCTAGTAAACGTTCACAGACATTTCCAAATAAATCTAGTAAAGGTAGCCAGTGTTGTATGGGTATCAAAGTAAGTACTAGTTAAACAGAAGACACGAACGGCGTGACGAATCACCGAAACAATCCGAAACGAAATATTTTCCAAACCGGAACGAAGTATTTAGTGTTTCCCAACTGAAATTTATGTTGGGTTACTATTCAGTTACACATATATCTCTTGAGATGTATGGGTTAATATTTTTAATTTAATTTTTTTTACCAAGTAATCATCTCCGACTCCGTGACGATTATTCTATCGGCGATAATAAAATGGTACTTTGTACGGGTGTTCGGTCAAAACGGTCCACTGCAAAAACGGCCCCAGTCAAAACAGCCATAGTCAAAACGGCCCCATTTTTACAAAGTATAGAATGAGGAAACATGTACATCTATTGTACAACTTGGATTTTTTTTTGCAGAAAAAATTAATGATAATAAAATTCAAGTAAATAACTGAAAAAATAAGGTTTATTTTAATGTAAATATATTTCTTTCAGTTTACCCAGGGGTGTATGAAATTCCAGAATTGAGAATTACTCGCAAATTAATTACCTTTCCTATGAACTTTTTGAAATGTTAACAACTTGAAATTGTAGACAAATTTATTCAATGATAAGTAGGCCTACTGTATATTCTGTCATCAATGTATGTGGTCTGAGTTTAGTTCTTTTTTTTTCAAAAACGCTGGTAAACACGCATGTTGGATGTGATTACGTAAACCCAGAGAAGACCTGGTAAAATTTAAATGAAGAAAAAATTGTAATTTTTTTTTTTTATTTATTTATTATTATTTTTTTTTTTTTTTGTAGAAATAAAATTAAAAATGATGTAGATCTATTTCTTAGAAACAAAGTTCTGTAATGTAGAAAACCGCTCTGGATATGGCACACATCATCAGTCAAGAAAAAATTCTACCAATGGAACATGATTAAAATCCTAAAACACCCAGGTCTACTTCTTGTCAAAAAATACAAAAAATAGTTTGCTCAATCTTAGCGTTCCCATACATTGGGACAGGTAATCTGCATACCAGTTAAACAATATTTAATAAATGCTTGTAGACGTGTTTCACACCTTCTCAGAGGTGTGAAATAAGTGACATTTAAAGATAACTTGTTCATTTCATATCAGGTGATGTTATCATCAAAACTATGATGGTTTTAATCCATAAATGAAATTATTGAACATTTAGAAAGAAATATCAAACATTAATTAAACAAACAAAATAGTCTTGCAATCACATTATACCCTAATCATGAGGTTAATGACTTGAAATCAGACTAAAATTAAAACATAGGCCAAATGAATGAATTTATAGATTATAAATCAGTACACTAAATTTTATTTTGTACCTAACTTTACTATTTAATTTTAGAAAAAAAATAGAATTAAAATATGTGTATTGAATTTATTTAAACATCTAATTAGAATAGTTTATAATACACAAAAAGTGGGGCCATTTTGACTGGAGCCGTTTTTGCAGTGGAGTTGTTTTGACTAGCCTAGGGGTTGTTTTTGCAGTGGGGCCGTTTTGACCTGAATTCCTTAGTACATACAGAAAGGGAGTTTACCTTCAAACAAAATCAACCAAAATGGATATTGCAAATTAATTTTCACACAAATTCATTTCTAATTTAGAATTTCAGTGTCTTAAACACAAATGTCTGATTTAAAATAACTGAAGTAACTGAAACGTTTTTTTCTATGTTAAGCATCCACCCTGATTACAAAAGCCTAACTACCTATTCCAAAAACACATGCACAACCTGATGAAAAACACAAAACTCCTTAATCATAATTGTGACCAATTAATAGAAATAAATGACATCAGGTTATGGAGTTGAGTAAATTGGTTCTACTAATCAGAACACGCTTAAGGTACCCTGAGTGTGCTTGGGTCCATTAAATGTTTTAAATCTATATTATCTTTATATTATCTGAACTGTGTCTGCATCTAACCAACTTAAAAAATAAAACACTTTCATTCAATGTGTTGTAAGGAAAATTAATGCATTCCCCGGTTACCATTTGTGTGTATTTCTGATCGCCTTTTGTCCGTCATCTGTCTGTCTGTCTGTCTGTCTGTCTGTAAACTTTTCACGTTTTTGCCTTCTCCTCCAAAACTGCTGAAGGGATTTTGATGAAACTTTATATGAAGCAAGTACTAATAAGGTCCTCCACCAAGTTTGTTCATTTCGGCCCAATTGGTCCAGGGGGTTGAACCAGGGTAGGTAAAAGAGGCCCTGGTACCCCTCTTTTAATATCTTCTCCTCCAGAACCACTGCATGAATTGAAAAACTTAACTGTATCTGAGTGATCTATATAGATGTCTGATTCGAGTAAGTTAATTGCATTGAAATCGGAAAATAAATTTTACGCGTTTTTGATGTCTTTTTAGACTTTGTAATATTCATTCATTTTTGTATGATTTCTTTGATTTTCTCCCCTATTATTCATTATGATGCATTTATCTTATGTGTTTTACCAGTGGTTTTTTAGATAAATGCTTACGTGAAAGAACTTTGCTAAAATTTGATTTTTGAAATTTTTATGAATTTTTTAAGACTGCAAAAATGAAAGTGGGAGGGGGGGGTTAATTTTCCACATTTTCGACTTCTTCTTCAAAACTGCTGAAAGGATTTTGATGAAACTTAATAGGAAGTAAGTACACAAGAACCTCTACCAAGTATCTTAATTTTGGCTAGATCAGTCAAGGGTTGGATCCAGGGTGGGGCAAAAGAGGCCTTGGGGGTACCCCTTTTTAAAATTCTTCTCCAGAACTGCTGCATGGATTGAAAATCTAATTGCATCTGAGTGAATTTTAAAGATGCATGATTCAATTTTCTGTTTTTGGAATAAATTGGAAAACTAATTTTTAACATGTTTTTGACATCTTTCCCAGCTTTGTCATTTTCATTCATTTTTAAGTCTCCTCCACTCCTAAGGAGTGTTAAAATAATTTGTAAATTTGAGATTCCCATATCTGTAAGATACCAACACAGTTCAGGTGAGTGATGTGGCCCAATGATGTCCTAAAACAAACACACATACACGCTTAACATAGAAAAAAATTGGAATGGCCTAACCAGGGCGCGTCAAATTACCCCATACTATCCCATAAGAACATACAACCCTAAAATACTACATACTACCACATATATGATATTACTACTTACTAAGTAATTTTGATACATATCATCATATTATTTACAATGAAAATTTTATTTTTAGCAATAAATCCAAGGAAATAGCTAAAAGTTATTTATATTGTTGATAAATCCGAGTCAGATACATCATACTATAGTGAAACTGTAATCCGGAATTGTTTGATTTTGTATACTACATGTAGCCTACCACATACTACCCCATAATACCAGGTAATAATACTACTAAGTAAGTTATTCTTACACAAATTAACAAATTATGCACTATTAAAAATTTATTTTACCAATAGATTAAAGTTCGATAATAGTAAAACAGTAATTTGGAATTGTTTGACCTGACTTGAACATGGACCGATTTCAACGAAATGAAGTTTCATTTAGTGAGGTAGTTATGCACCTGGGGTCACGTTTTTTGTTTCCAACATTTTTCTGTGAGTTATCCCACTTTGTTGTAAAACGTGTCCACTCTTTGATTGAACAACTCTCAAACTACTGGAGCGATTTCAACAAAACTTTGTATACATCATTGATGGGTGGGATAGTTTTTTTTTTTGTTTCAGGCATTTTCCCATGATTTATCTCCCTTTATTGTAAAATGTGTCCCCACTTTGTGGGTGGGGTAGTTGCACACTTGGTCATGTTTTCATTTCAGCCATTTCCCCAGGAGTTATCCCCCTTTTTTGTAAATCATGCTTTTAAAATTATTCTTCTTAGAGGAGGAGGGGGTATTAGTCCAGCTTTGCCGACAGTTCTACTTTCATTTTTGTAAATAGTCTGAACATAATATTTGAAGTGAACTGAGCAGTAGCAGAGATGCAGAGATGGAATGCCAAATTATCAATGATCATAACTGCAGTATAAAGCTTCTTGATGCGACAATTTTTGTCAAGGCCCATAAATATACTTCCCTTCACTGTGAAAACTACCAGTCTCTGCCATGATCTCTTTCCTAAATTGAATATATTGAATATATTGAAAATTTCACAAGATAATCCTTTCAGCTGTTTCCTAACTCATTTTCACTTGTCATCACTGCCACATTTTGCCACACGACTACCACAATAAAGGACTTTGTGTATATATGGTTTTTCTAGTTTTTTAAGAATGTTTCTTTTGAACAGGTACATAAAGGCTGTCAGACTGATGCTGTACAGGAGACAAGCACTGTGTTTTTCTTGACAGCTTCCCACACAGCTCACCAGGCCCCAACAGAAGAGGCATGGTCACAAACAAATGTGTCTGACATTTTCCCACTAACAGTGGTGACAGATATTCTTAGTTTGCCTCAATACTTGGCACTCTCATATCAGGTAAATATTATTTTCTTTCTGGACCTACATGTAAATCATTTTGTTACCCAATTAAAACCCTGAATCCACTTATCCTTATGAAGTTGCTGGTTAATTTAATGTTTTTGTTTTAGATCACCCGAATCAGTTAAATTCACGTTCAGTTTGTGCTGGTCATTTCATCGTCAGAAGCTGGGTAACTCATTGGTTAGACTAGGAATTAGGAGACAGGGGTTTGAATCTTCACTGCGTCTTTCATGTATCTAGGACAAGGGTAGCCTCTGCTCCCTCGATATTCCAGAGGGCACTTAAGCTTGGTAGGTCCTTCACATGAGACCTTAAAAACCAACCTATTGGCTTGGTCTAGTGATTAAGGCATCAGCCTCGTAAGATCAGTGTTCAAATCGGAGTTACATCATACCCAGGATGTTTTAAAGTTTGGGTAGCCATGTGACCTTTTAGAGTCGAAGCAGGATAGGCGAAGTGTTGCACTGCTTGGAAATACAATACAATAATCAAAATACATGAAGCTCAAATAGAGAGCATTTATTGACAATTCAAACAAAACACTACAAATCATTATCCTGACACTCACCTCCAAATGTCTTAACTTCATAATGGTACAGAATGTTTTTTTTTTTGATCAGGTGATACACCACAATGGTAAACAGAGGATGATTATCACAAATGACCGCCTTGTGCTGCAGAACACACCTGATCCAATGACTGTGACCGTTGACAGCAGTGGATTGTGTCAAGTCGCTATCTTATTTAAAGCTACAGAAGAACACAACCTGGTCATTGAAAACATGTTTGATGTGAATGCATTTACATATTTTCTTTCAAGTCTGATTACTGCATCGTTTTGTATGGGGATAGATGAAGAACATGTAACTAGCAACTGCAGTAAATTGGTCCAAAACACATACCCTTTCCTGAGATACAGCAGTCGTGACTACCCAATGCTCATGCCTTCCACAAGCTTTCGAAGAAAAATTGACCGATGTCTGTATTGCCGCCTTCTTACAAAACAGATGAAATGTTCCAGAAAGCGCAAGATCTTGCCAATTGAAATGGGAAAAAACTCTCAAAAGGACAACAGTAAAATCAAAATAAGTCTTCTCTCACCAGAAAATAGGAAAAAAAGGTTGGCAAATATGAGGAGGCAAAAGTTCCTACTGAAGAAAAAAGTGAAATCTCTTGAAAATCTCATAAAATCAGTCACCTCCAAATGTTCATGTGCTTGTACATGTGGTGGGTGTACATGTGGTGGGTGTATTGTGAGTGAGCCTGGGTGTATGTGAGCTAGTACATGTGATGGGTGTACATGTGGTGGGTGTATTGCAAGTGCACCTATTGTATGTGAGCTAGTACATGTGATGGGTGTACATGTGGTGGGTGTACTGTGAGTGAGCCTGGTTGTATGTGAGCTAGTACATGTTGTGGGTGTACATGGGGTGGGTGTATTGCAAATGCGCCTGTTGTATGTGAGCTAGTACTTGTGATTGGTGTACATGTGGTGGGTGTATTGTGAGTGAGCCTGGTTGTATGTGAGCTAGTTCATGTGGTGGGTGTATTGCAAGTGCACCTATTGTATGTGAGCTAGTACATGTGATGGGTGTACATGTGGCGGGTGTATTGCGAGTGCACCTGGTTGTATGTGAGCTAGTACATGTGGGTGTGTTGTGGGTATGCCTGGTTGTAAGTGAGGTAGTACACGCGGGTCGTTGTACATGTGGTGGGTGTATTGCAAGTGCACCTGATTGTATGTGAGCTAGTACATGCGGGTCATTGTACATGTGGTAAGTGTACATGTGGCGGGTGTATTGCAAGTGCATCTGGTTGTATGTGAGCTAGTACATGCGGGTCGTTGTACATGTGGTGGGTGTATTGCAAGTGCACCTAATTGTATGTGAGCTAGTACATGGGGGTCGTTGTACATGTGTTGAGTGTACATGTGGCGGGTGTATTGCAAGTGCACCTGTTGTATGTGAGCTAGTACATGCGGGTCGTTGTACATGTGGTGGGTGTATTGCAAGTGCACCTGGTTGTATGTGAACTAGTACATGTGGGTGTACATGTAGTTGGTGTACTGTCTGTAGAGATGTTGGTTGCTGTTCTGTAAGTGATACCAGTAACGTAGGAGTTTTGGGAGGTGAATATGCATGCGGTGGGACTGTTGCATCTCAGGATTGTGTATTCCTGGAGTACAGTGAATCACATTATGTCTGCCTTTTGCCAGTCCAGAACTTTCTAAGTTCACTGGGTGAGTGTGAAGATAAAGTCATTCAACCGACTTTCTGCATAATCTCTGGCTTTACCTCTTGCATGGCAGAGAAAAACAGGTCCCCTAAATTCACAAGGTTCTTAGTCTGAGCCACACACACCTGCAACACAGTAAAAAATAAACTTACATGTGGTGGGTGTACATGTGATGATGTGCATGTGGTGGGTACACATGTTTATGGATTAACATTTGTTGGAGTAAATTAATTTATCAACAACTACATTTAGTCGAAGGGTGACTGTCACATATCCCACCTCTTTTGTGCATTACCAGTTGAACTGATTATCTTTCGTAGCTTTTTGTCCGAATGGGGTATTGCAATTTCAAAAGCCCATGCAAATCCTTGAACATATATTCATTAAAGCCCAAAGTTTAAAGTTTGTATCTGAAATGGATAAGGACAAGTTTTGGTTGAACGAATTATCTCCCCTTTCTTCACTTTTTATGATGATACATGTATTAGAATTTAAAAAGACTCATAAATATAATTGAACATAGATCTATTGATTCCCCAAGTTTTAAGATTCTATCTCAAACAGTCTAGGAGTTTTGCAATGATGGTTTGGACAAATAAATTTCCTCCCCTTGCTTCATTATCAAATATATCAGAATTCCGAACGACTCATGTATATCTTTAAACATACATGTAGGTTTATCAATACCCAAGTTTCAAGATTCTATCTCAAATAGTCTATGAGGAGTTTTGTAACAACTGTTATGATGAATAAATTATCTCCACTTGCCTAGAGCTCATTACCAAGTACATGTATATCAGAAATTCGAAAGGTCCATGCATATGCCTGAACATAGATCTATCAAACCCCAAAGTTTCAATGTTCTATGTGGAATAGTTCAGGATTAGTGTTGAGACCATTGTTTATGCCAAATAGATTATCTCCCCTAACTTCTGCTCCCCATTTCTTTCTCAGTGCAGAGGAACACTTTACATAAAAATTGAACAGTGCAACCATGTCAAAACGATCATAACATACAGGGCTAACAGCTCGAAACATGTCCTCGATACACTTTGCTGCTATGTTATGAAATGTAGGTTTCTTTCTCCTCCCTTCTGATGCAGACTTTGCACACCAGCTCATATAAAATTTTGCTTATGGATTGCAACAGTGTCACCTTTGCATGAAGGCAGTCGGTCAGATAGGATGACAAGCTTTGACTAGGTGTACAAATGAATTATGCACGTGCATGTATCGGACATAACGCAGGTAATATAAAGACAATAAAACATAAACTTTTAAAAAATTGTTTGTGCTTTTCCTGATTACCATATTCATGTACTAACCTGGATAATGCCTTTTCCACACATCTTGAACGACTCCAGATTGGCTAACTTCCTGACATTCTTCACTGTTTCCCGTATGAAAGGCAAGAAGGAGAGCCAAGGATTTTAATTCATTGACTCTTTTATATGAGTTAATTGATATTGTGCATCTTCCCAGTTCATTTTTTCGTCATATTGGTGGGTGTGTGTTGAGCTTTTTCACAATCTATATGTCTGAGAAAGTACATCAGGGCTCAACATTAACTTTTGTCCAATTGTCCGTGTCCAGATGGAAATCAGCTCGGACATGTAAATCTTCCTAAGCACTTGTCCAGTACAGATACGATACAGTGTCCAGTACTACTAGTATTCTAAAAACTAGATATACCAAAGGAGTCCTCCCTATGAATACGGATACCATAGAGATCAATGCCTCGGATCAATGGACAGGACTCAATCTTGATACTACGGACAGAAATGAATCCATGAAAAACACTCAGAACCCAGTTGATAGAGAAATAGGCAACAAAAGAGGATATCGCAAACAAGAATACCACTCAACAATCTGGACATAAAACAACAGCATTTTTAGGGAAATGTAAACTGCAATCGTAACCTTCGTGGAGGCAGACTCGGGCGAATCATGTGAATCATCCGGTTCAAGCAAGGCCATCAATAGTCCAACATCCAACATTTATACCAAGACATCCGCAAATCTGATTTCCTATAGCCCAACACCCAGTGTCCATGCCAAAATCACTACAACTCTCTGTTAACAGTCTAGTATCATTCATTGTAGAAGGTTTCTGCTCAAACAAAGCTTATTTGTCTGAGCTTGTACAGAACATGATATAACTGTTTTACAGGAACATTAGCTTTATAATTTTGAACAAAAGGAACTCTCAAACTTTCCAGTGGACTATATCTGTGTATCCAAATATGATATAAACAAACGTTGTTGAAATTCATAGAAGAAAAACCAGCTGGGTCTCCAAGAGAAGCTTTTATCAAGATACAAGCTTCTCCAACTCTACTGTTGGTCATAGGAACCTACTTACAGTGCTGTCATTCATCTGAAATTGATTATACAGAAACGCTAGATAAAATCAAGGAAATATATTACAAGTATCGTCCGAGCTGCAATATTGGGTTGCAGGCGACTAGAATGCCACTTTAACCACAAGTCATTCAACATCTAGGGATAAGTTATTGATATCATTCATGGAGATGATGAAACTCCCAAAACCAAGCGAACTGGCCAATTAATCCACATACTTTCATCCTAGTTGCAAACACTGCACACAGATTGACTATATCATACAATGAGAAGTACGTCTCACCATACTCTCAATAAATCACAGCATGATCCGTTCTCTTGCGTGCTAGATGTACATCTCTCTAGTAACCAAGATGCAATAGACAACGCGTTAGTATCACCACAGAAAGTTTCCTGGAGTAAAATGGATGTGGATACGTTAAAAACAAAAACGGTTGCAAATGTATTGGTTGCTACTGACATCACAACTTTGGAAATGTAGACAAAGCATTGACATATTTTTGTGAAATTCTACACGATGCCGCTCTTGAAAGTCAACTAAACCGTCCACACCTTAAGAAGCGTAAGAACCCATGGTTACCTGAGATAAACGCTGCCTGTAAGAAAAGAGAGAACAGTTTCCACGAGTGGATCCTCAGATCCTCAAAACATTAAAGTCGGCTAAGAAAAACCAGAGGCAAAAACAGAGACAATACGACACTTCCATGAGAAAATTAAGATTTTACATAATCATGAACTTACATGAGGGAGACCAAAACTGTTTAAAAACTTATTAATGAACAGAGACAAGAAGGTAATTCGAAGACGACCTTTTTATCAGTTGAAGGATCTACATTAACCAGGACAGATGAGATTCAAAAAAGGTTCGGCAGACTACTTTTTACTTTTTGCTACCCCCCTCGAGCAATCGGGTAATTCTTCTGGTAACCATGTAGTGCTAGATAGATTGATATTAGAAGATATATTTTAACGAAATATTCAGGAAGACATTTCCTTTAGTGAGACAAGTGAAATGGTAAGGCTCCCAACAATTCTGGAATTAATAGCGAACATCTCAAGAATAGAGGAGATCTAGTCATCTCATTCCTTACCTCATCAACCTGATATGTAAAAATATTGCCATTCTGCACATATTTAAACTTGGCCTAGTATCACCGGTCTATAAAAGGAAAGGGAAACCTCTGCATGATCAAAACTCCGTAAAATCACAGTCACCATCATCATATGTAAATTATTTGAAAAACTCCATCTTAGGAAATGTGAACACATCCTATTAGAATGAGTATTAATCTACAAAGAGGTTTTACCAAGGTAGTTGCGTCGACAAACGCAGGACATCTGATAACGGAAATCAAGACAGAAGCTTAAGATAACCGAGAAAATGTCCAGCTTTCCTTGATGCACAAAATTAGCATTTGACAGTACAGTTCATTGTTGAAAAAGATAAATCTCACTGGAATACAAGTAGACTTATGGTTAATTATCAATGAACTTTACAAAGATCTTGAATCAGAAGTAAAATGGGAAGTTGACGTATTACACTCCTTCACAGAACTGTAGGGAGTGAGACAAGGCGGAATATGGTCGCCTACTTCACACAAAGCATTCATAGACCCACTACTACAAGTTTACGGGAATTCTAGCTTAAGCTACCACGTTGGTACTAGTTTGCGCGGGACTCCGACAGTAGCTGATGACATTTCTCTAGCGTCAGACTGTCCATTAGAACTCCAGTCTATGCTTGAAATACGGGAAATCTATGCAAATAAGGAACATTGAGACAAAATCAACTATGTAAGATGAGATGGACATGAACTTTATTTTAAACCAATCTCATATATTAGTGACTGATAATACAACACATTTATAAATAATCAGAGAAGAACTTCTAGAAATAGCACAGCAATGGTGCCTCAAGATCATATTAGTTCGTCGAGGTAAACAATGTACGCCTTAATTGGAGCTGGGCTTCACGGAGCTAAATCCTAGAATGTCGTACTACTTGATTAAAACACATATTCTACCCCTACTCATTTACAGGCTAGATGTACTACGACATTCCAATACAGACATGTCCACGATGTCGATGTCCTAGAAGAAGATACTAAACAAAATTCAGAGTCTCTGATTCTGCAAAGTGCTATTAGGAGCTCTACCTCTAGAAGCAGAAGTTCATAAGAAGGTTCTGACCACATTTGGCAATACGCTGATTTTGTAGAAAAACCAATTAGCATGGCGTCAGCTATCAATGAAGGCAACAATTCTCCAGATATATGACCTGCCATCAGTATACGATATAATCCAACACCCAGGAGGGAAGTACACCTGGAATCTTCTTGTTTTATAATGCATCAATACTTACTGGGAACACAAGCTAAAACAGGAAGCAAGTACGAAGTCCTCCCTGAAATATCTGAAATATCTTAACTCAGAAATAGAGAGAACTCATCTAGTCTAGGACTCTGCTGGGACAGTAACTACAGCTGTTCACAAAGCGTATGTTAAGTGTAAGGTAC
Organism: Atrina japonica; assembly: GCA_030159075.1. NCBI lineage: Eukaryota > Metazoa > Mollusca > Bivalvia > Pterioida > Pinnidae > Atrina > Atrina japonica. The sequence goes on along the minus strand of BROG01000103.1, from coordinate 800,423 downwards.
TTCTTGGACAATACATCTTGCAGGCCCATAGCCATCGCTTCAATCAACATTAAGTGGGTCCTACTTGTCCACTCTGTGGAAAAGAGCCGGGAGGCCAGCGGATCTCAAAGTGGAAAATTCAAAACACTTATAATAAATATGATACGAACGGAAACTCGTGACAGATCCTATATGCAATTATTGATTTTTGATGAAGTTGACACCTTGATTTATCAACCACAGGAAAGTGATATTTACCGAGTCCAACGGCTCGACAAATCAAGGTGTCAACCGATATCAAAAGTCAACAATTGTTTTATTACATGATTATCTTATCTGACTAATTTACATTAATGAAATATGAAAAGTAACAATTATGTCAGAAACCTTCAATGATTACATTGATAGTAGCAGTGTGTGAAACGTCATAAACCATGACGCCATTACTACTATGACATCACATTTACTAGTTGTTGGATTGTTATATCAACCTACAAGTGATGTGGAGGTTAAGTATATGGATGATATTACTAATTTATATTACCGATCACTAGAGGAACATCCACTGCGTTCCCTTTTTGCCATGCGACGAGTGGTGGATCAGGGAGAACGTATCCTGAAAAATAAGACAGTTTCTAAACAACTTCGAGACCTTTACCTGTATATTGTATATATGTGATAGTACTCGTATCAAATATATAATGATTGATCTATTTACAAAGAAATGACTATCCGAAATCCATTCATTTTTTTTCAGTAATAACAGAGACATTTATGATATAATGTATCTGGTAAAAAGAATCTCTATCTGAGAAATTTGAAAAATCAGATTATAAAATGACATCATTGTGAAAACATTTCTTTCATGTAATTCCATGTACATGTGGCAATCTGAATAATTATACAATTAAATCATAATTTATACATGAACAGCGACATTTGCAATACGTCTGTTGAAATTTAATGGGCTAATAATAGAACTGACCATCTACAACGGCAAGTGCGCCATCAAAGAGACCATTAGTCGGGAGATCTACTTGATCCATCATCGACCAGTACGGATAGACGTCCAAAGGTAATGCATCCATTATTTTCTTCGCTGGAAGATGATACAAACAAGTAATATTTGTACATCCTGTACTCTGTAGAAATACTAGGTTGTCCCTAGAGGCATCTGTAGTTGTCTTGTTTAAGATGGGTGACGCACTGAGCATCCATGCTTTAGAAAATAATCCAGCTGCTAAGGGAGAGGCAAGAAGTGCAAAAACACTGGTTCCCCCAGAACTTTGTCCAAACAGAGTGACCTATAAAAAAAGCAATTTTGTAAATAAAAACGCATGAAAGAGAACATCTATGATAACCTCTACATCCCTACTGTCAACTTTATACATATGAGTACTTACTTAATACCCTTAATGTCACTGACATGGCATGTAGGGCAGCAACATTTAAGTAGGAATACTTTTTAAATGTGTTCTCTTATGTAAGGTTCGCACGAAATTCGCGAAAACCCTCAAACGGTTGCGAAGTTATCCAAGTATATAGTATATCGATATCAATAACTAAAATCCTATCGAAATCATATTAAGAAATCAAAGCGTTTTAAGGATGCAGTTTTAAATTTAAATGCAATTCATTTGATGTTATCAATTGATAAATACCTTTTGAAAAAATAGAATTTACGAAGTTATGTGAAAGATATCCTTTAAAAAGAATCAATTTAACCAATGATATGACCTAGAATGTGTCATGTGATATTGAATTATCATGTGATCTTGAATGTATCATGTGATTTTAAATGCAATTTCAAAGAATTTGTTTTACCTGATTTGGATCCCCTCCAAAATTGTGAATATTTGTTTTCACCCATTGCAGTGCAGCAATTTGATCCATAAATCCATAGTTTCCAGAGGTATTCCTCGGCGAGGCTTCGGAAAGAATGTCCAGAGCCATAAAACCAAATGCACTCAATCGATAATTCATACTAACATATACCATGTTTGTATTAATGGCAATATCCTCTGTTGGACTGTAATCAGGCGCATTTCCACTAGATACTTGTAAACTCCCACCATGAATATAAGCCATAACCGGAAGTTTAGATGTTGAATCTACGGTTGGAGTCCATACATTTAAATACAAACAATCTTCACTTCCTGTATAGATCACATCGCCATTGTTATCTGAATCTTGTTGAGTACATTGGTTTCCAAAATTGAAGGCGGTCTTGACACCATTCCAACAATGTCCAGATTGTCTGCTGACTGGAACAGGTTCTTGCCAACGTCTTGTTCCTGTGGGAGGAATAGCAAATGGAATCCCCCGGAATACATAAGACTTGTTATGGAAACCCATCAATTCCCCACAGTCTGTTGTCACCGTAACATGACTGGTATGTGGTGGTAGATCATCCAGTAAAAATGTTTGTCCAGATGCCACTAACAACAAGATCCCGAAAATATAACTACAAGCAGACTTCATTTAACGTTTTTTTCTGAAAATTTAATAAATTTGATAAAGTTATATTTATATACGGAAGCGTATTAGGGCCACCTCAATTGTTTTTTATTTCTCATTTTGCCAACTTTAAAGTTGGCTTTTCCAACATTTTTCTTGGAATTTCCAACTTTTTGTCTCGTTATGCCAACTTTAAAGTTGGCTTTTCCAAATTTTTTCCCTTGTTTTGCCAACTCTAAAGTTGGTTTTTCTAACTTTTTTACTCGTTTTTACAACTTTAAAGTTGGCTTTTCCAACTTTTTGTCTCGTTTTGCCAACTTCAAATTTGGGTTTTCCAACTTTATTCTTGGCTTTTACAACTTTATACCAGTTAAATCTTATGTATTCCTATAAAAAAAAAGTTGGCTTTTAAAACTTTTTTCTTGGAATTTCCAACTTTTTGTCTCGTTTTGCCAACTTTAAAGTTGTCTTTTCTAACTTTTTTCTCGTTTTTTCCAACTTTTTTCTTGGAATTTCCAACTTTTTGTCTCGTTTTGCCAACTTTAAAGTTGGCTTTTCCAACTTTATTCTCGGCTTTTCCAACTTTATACCAGTTAAAGCTTATGCATTCCTATAAAAAAAAACAAGTTGACTTTTTCAACTTTTTTCTTGGAAGATTAAAATAAATATTCTGCCTTGTGACGTACTGAAAATAAATAATCGGAGTTGACAAAATTGCAATGCTTAATTTATTTATATCAAATCTACATTTCATCAGATATATGCACAATTTCTGGTAATTTGAGTCACTACCATAGCTTGTCAGGGTAGTTCGATGTAGATGTATCATCATTTTACTTTTAACTCCACCATCATAGCGAAGAATCGCCAGATTGCTAATCAGTAAATGTACTGTTTAGTGATATTTTACACTTTATCTTAAAATTGAAAATTACGTTATATTTATGTAAATTTATTCAATAGAAAAAGTTGGAGAAGCCAACTTTAAAATTGGCAAAACGAGAAATAAAAAACTTTAGGTGGCCCTAATACTCTTCCCTACTTATAAGGCTTCATTGATTATTTGTTAATCCGTTAGTTGATACTAATAGTATTAGTAGTAGAAGAAATATTAATAGTAATCGTTGTAGCAGTATTATTATTATTATTATTATTTGTTGTTGTTGTTGTTGTTGTTGTTGTTGTTGTTGTAGTTACAATGCGTATGGAAGCAACAATACTAGTAGCAATAACACAATACAAAGTACTAGTAGTATATCGTTGTATTTTGCATGTGCTTGCAAGTGTGAATAAAATCCACAACCATTACAGATTTACGAATATTACTTACATTTGTTGGTATCAAAGTCGATGTATTCACTTTTAATTCTTGGATTATCTGAGCTAGATAACAGAATGAAAATAGTCCTCACACGTTTACCACATGATTGTGTCAGGCGTTCATTGCCCTTGACAACGCGAAATTCTTGTCCCTTATCAATGGCAATATTTCGAATAATGTATCATATATATAACTTTGGTATTATGTCTATAATATATATAAGGCATTCGTAAGCTACTACTAAATACTGTATGTGTATTTAAATTAGCATACTCATATTTTAGCGCTGTAAGGGGGTATAGACTTATTAGCGAAATGTTTAATTCGCGCAAGTTATTTCATTAACTTTGTCGTGTATACAGAATGGCAGGATGGAGACATTTTAACGCTGCCCATGAATTAGCGCAATGACTTGAGCGCGAAAGTCACTGATATTAGAATACCGTTAAAATAAGTACATATACAGTATGCCTCGATTCCATATTCAAATCGCCCTACATCACGGGTCGGTCCGTCCGGGTTCTTCGTACCGCTATTTTCATAACGTATTGAAGGGATTTCCTTGAACTTTGACACCAAGGTTCCCCTTGAGATTTGGTCGTGCATAATGCATTTTCAAAGAAATCAGAATCCAATATGACCGACAAAGGACCATCTTGGATTTTGACCTAATGAAGTTTGTTTTCGCTATTTCCCAGAAAGGACTGAAGGGATCGCATGGAAATTTGACTTAAAGGTTTCCCTTGAGGACTAGTTATGCATATTGCATACAGGCGGCCATCTTGGATTTTGCCTTAGGAAGTTTATTATTGATTTTTCTCAGAAAGGACTGAAGGAATCTCCTTGAAATTTGACATGAAGTTTCCCCTTTTCAGATAGATTGAATTCCAACATGGCTGACTGGCGGCCATCTTGGAATTTGACAACTGAAGTATGTTACCACTATTTCTCAGTAAGTACTGAATGGATCTTGTTTAAATCTGACATGAATGTTTCCATTGAGATCTTACTATGCATATTGCATTTTCAGAGAGATCGGAATCCAATATGGCCGACATTACCATTTATACATCTAAAAAATTACTGTAGGAATATCAGTGAAATTTGACATGAGGCTTGCCTTTGAAGTCTGAGGTCTAGTTGTGCATATTACATTTTCAAACGAAACAGAATCCAACAATGCTGGCAGGCGGCTATGTTGAATTACATTCTATCCGAAAATGTAATATGTTCAGTTCAAGTTCAGTTTCGCTATAATCTTGTGAAAAAAGTATTTCACAGAAATATAGATTTAAGTTCAGATTAATGTTCAGACAAAAAAATAAAAGAAAAGAAGAGAAAAAAACAGTCTGTCATAGATCAGATATAATAAAATATTCGTAGAGGCACGTTGATAATTTGTTGATACTGTATAACTTCCGCAAAGAAGGAGTTTTGATTGAACCTTGGAATTTGAATCCTATATACCAACACTAAAATTTGAAACTACTTTTGTGTCAAAGTAACCCTTGTTCTGTAACTAAAAATAAAGTTTCCGGTTTATAGAAATTTTGACACTATAGACTTCTAATTCATTTTACATTTAACATCGATCCAAATTTTGCAATATACAGTGGGACCTCACATAAATACCACCAATATTAGGACACCGACCCACGATTTAGACCGTATATAGTCACTCAGTCTCTTGTGTAAATTTCTGAAATACATATTGAATAAGCTTGTCAATAATAGTCAGTAAGTGATATTGTCTTAATAGTGAGATTCCATTGTACATATTTCATCGAGCATAGATAATTAGGGCACTAATCGACACATTCCACAAAGAACTGTTCAAATTCTCATTCAGATACATTGATAAATTTCTAAAACTAAAGAGGTCAGCAAATCTGTGCCGCGTAAGAAGAAACCGATCTCAATTGAAATTAAGCCGGCTCAGTCGGTAGCGTGCTCGACTCTGGATCGTGAGGTCGGGAGTTCGAGTCCAGCCGGCGGCAGGTTGGTTCCCTGTCCTCGGATTAGACAGTAAAGACCGAGGTCCCGTGTCACAGTAGGTGTCGGCACGTTAAAGAACTCTCACTGCTCAATGGCCATAAGTGCCGAGCACAGGCCAAAATTTGAAGCCCTTCACCGGCATTTGGTGACGTCTCCATATGAGTGAAATATTCTTGAGTGGGACGTTAAATAACAATAAACAAACAAAGAATCAATTGAAATTCCTAATCAACAATTGTACGTACATTTAAGTTTCTTTTCATTACTTCTCCAATATCTTCCAAACCATGTCGAATCGACAGATACCTCATAATCGAATACCAAGCTAGCACATTGTTATTAGTCTCCAAAGGAAAACACACGCGACAAAGTTATCGAGCAACAAGGTCGAGTATAAGGCTATAACTACTCTAAATCCATACTTTCTTCCTCATAAATTCCAAAAAGATATAGGATTTTAAGTGTTTATTTCTGACTTCAGTCAAATGTACGCCATAAAGCATGAGAGCATCCATGCTCTAGAAAATTCCAGCTGCCATCCAGACCAGACCGGTCCAAAAAATTGAGCTATGAAAAAGCAATCTTTTAAATGAGAATAAATGAAAGAGAACATGAAAGGAAAACACTCGCAACACAATTATCATTATTATCGAGCAACAAGCTATAGTATTAGTCTATAACTACTCTAAATCAATAGGTTCTTTCTTATAACCCCCAATATATATATATATATATATATATATATATATATATATATATATATATATATATATATATATATATATATATATATATATATATATATATATATATATACTTTTTCTTCTTTTGACAGGGGATGGCACCTGATCCCACCTCTTGGTTTCCAGAGGTCCGTGTTTGTCCATTTTTACCGGATTTGTATCTATGTCCTGGACATCCTATTGATATTATACTTTGGTATCTGAAATTTTTATATTTGATTTAGCAGTTTCTGAATGAAGTCTGCTCCGTATGAATAAAGGAACAAAGGAAAGTTTTTTGAAAGACCACGTCTCCGAACATTACAAATGTATTGTCTGCACTGGCCAGAAGTGAGAGACTTCATGGTTCAAAGTGCGATGCGCTAACTACTCGACCACGGAGGTCCCTAGACCACACAATTAAAAGATGCCGAAAGAGCTGGAATTCATTTGAATGGTCATTTGAAAACAGAGTTGGTTGAACAATAGCAAATATACGAAGATAAAACATTCACCTATGAAATGTCACTATTACAGATAACGTTTGCACCACAAACGTTATCTTACTTTAACCATTATCTGAAAATCATTCTAAACTAAGAATATTTAACGTTGTAATTGAGACACAATTCGAACACCCATATTTTTATTGCAGGTAAGTTTAAAATGTTAGGTATATCATAAAAGCTAAACTTATATGTAATTTTAATATATATAGTGATGTAGATTGTAGGAGTTTGAATTGAGCTGAGCAACATGATAATTGGCCAATTTGATAGTTTCATTTTAGTTTGGAAATACATAGAAGAATGAAGATTGTTCAACTAGTATATTCTGGTTCCCTGAGACAGAATGTTTTTTCCCGAGACGAAGCCGGGGAAAACAGATCTAGTGAAGGGAAACCAGAATTTTTAATGGTATACGTGCGTTAATATTTACCTTGTCCGGAACATTTTAAGCAAAGTACTGATAAGGTTTTATTGAAAATTAATACAGTTGTTCCTTGCAACAGGTTCTCAAGACGAGTCGAATTTCAATGTTTTGGCCAATCTTCAAATCCCAAATATATCACTACAACAATTGCCTTTGTATATATAATGATCGTACGTAGAACGGTCACAAACATATCGGATCATTTGAGCGATGCCGTTACGCAAAATGTCAAGTACATTAACGTTGTACAGGTGCTTGCTTTTATGTCTTTAATTTCTTGTATACTTAAAGGGGCATTAGCTGTGATTCTTTTTAGATTCCCGTTTTTCACTACTTGATTGATATAAAATAACAACACGAAAGAGATATACACTGCTATATATTTTGTGAAAATTGCTTGAGAAACCCTGGTTTGACACGTTTTCAGTTGCAATTGATTATTTCACCTTAATGTTTGTATATGAATACCACAATGGACCTGGCCTTATTTTCACAAAATATACAGGAATATAAAATTGGTTATGCCTGTGTTTAGCTCTTATTTGTTTTTGTACAGGTACAAGAAGTAAAAGTAGAAAAAAAAAATCAGCTAACCCCCCTTCAAATACATAGCGATCGCCTGTATGTGCATTGACAATAACAACGGACAAACATTATTTATTATCTAAGTATTGAATTAAAGGTCATGGCTAGCTTTACCATCTGCAGATTCCCAGGCATCGCATTGATGTCTGTTTCACATGCATAAAAAAACTAGTCTGCTAATAAACTTCAAACAATATATCTTTATAATTTAAATGCTGAAGAATAAAAGTTAATTTCAAAAATACATTGAAATCGCAAATCCGCTAAATGTCAATACAATTAGAAATCTCTTTATCCAGATGTTCGTCCATGAGGATTTTTGAATAGGCTCTAAAATTAAAGCCACATTGTAATTATGAGAAAATCACATGTAACAGATGATAGCATCATTATTGTCTAGAACAATCATGCTATGGGTATGTTCGAGTTTTGAATGTAACCACTGACATATTTTACTTTTCATTGATACAGGTAATTGACATGTTTGTCAGAAAATCAGCGAATTTACCTGTATATTCTGATACATCTCAAATCCTTCAGGTTTTTGTGATTTTAAAAAGAGCATTCCCAAAAAATTGTCTCTATTTAAATGGTTTTTTACGCACACTTAACAATATTTTACTTAGGCCTATATGGTGACAGTCAGTTTTTAATGTGGAGGAGAGAGCCCGGTTAAGTGTACTCGGGAAGAGAATACCTGCATTGTTCAATTGACCGTTTTCCAGTTGTCTCATTCCGTTCAGTTTTGTTAGAATAGTTTATACTCAGATCTTATGACTTCAACTGAATGTCGGACAAGATGCATTCCGATTTCATAATATATCAATCCATCTGTAAGGAACTAAGTTTAAATAAAGTTTAGATAAATGTAAATATGAAAAGTATCATCTTTTTCCTGTGAGCTGTTTTTTTTTAATCTGGCATCTATTACTTCATGGTATTTATATTCCATATCGTATATACGATAAACTGCTTAAACGGAATGTAATGATGCCCTACTTATCTCTTTGAAACTGCACTATTATGAAGAACCGTGACATAATGAGACAACTCGAAAACAGTTAATCGGCGTGCCTTGACCCCGCGCTTAATAGACGTGAGAAATTTCATTGCTCTGAGCATTCGACAACGGAGGCTCCTAAAAAGATATTGTTGGATACAAAAACTTAATATATTATTTTATTCATTCAAATTTATCTGTAGTACTTGTATAAAATAAGAATCAGTTTGATGGAAAGATAAATTGAAGTAGAAATCATCCATATATATTCAACAAAATTATGATAAATCAAATTGGGTCTTTTCCATAACAGAAATGCGAGAATTGAACTTCATGCTTGAATCGATATTGTAACACATTGCTGGATAAAACTACAGTAATTATATATACTTTGTTCACTGTAACTTTGGATTCAGTTCGCAATCATTAAGAATAGGTTTGATGCAAAATAAATCTCCGTTTGAAGTGGAAATCATTGATTTTATAAATTGCTTATATCTTCAACCAAATTATTCACGTCAAGATAGATTTTACCATTTACTGTAACATAATAATTGAATGTCTCTTTGGTTCCCTTACAGGTTCAGCAAGCCGAATATGTAAAGAACTCAGTAAAATGAAGAATTTAATTCTATTTTGTTCTGCGGTAGTATATCTTATAGTGTCTACTGATTGTCAATACACAATTGATCCGACTAAAATTCGTAAACTACAAGATTGTAGAGAGAAATGCGGAGATGAATACTACCCATGTAAGATTAATTCGTGTGACAAGGAACCGGAAATTACGTCAGACAATTGTACACTACAATGTACCATGACATTTCGGAAGTGTATTTTAGTTTGTCACATTACAATGGGAACTTTACTAACACCGATGCCACCCCCAGTGAGAACGTTTCCGGAATATATTTGATTACATAGCGAATTTATGCATCACTTTGTTGGTCATGTTGGTGTTTTTGACACTTGTAAGAGTATCTTTGAGAGGGCAATTAAATATGTGTTGACTATCTATGTTAGAAGGGCATAAGAAATACAAGCAACAAATAGGCTAATGTCTTTTAAAGTTGAAGTGAAAATCAAAATGTAATCTTTGCTGTCTCGACAGTTATTCTATCAACACACCTTTGCAAAAATCAAAAACCTGAGGACATGATACATAAGACAATTGATATTGTACTTTTTAAACACCAGTTCCTTTGTAAATGATACGAAAACGAAACAATAAATTAGTTATTCTTAAAGTTTGTGAGAATTGATACTGTAATTGCATCCCCTAAAACGGATGCATAACAGACGCTGAGTCTTCTTCTTTCCGTTCTCTTTCCATCCGTATGGATTTGAAACATTACCCTGATACAAGTATAAGTCCAATAAGGTGACATTTTGGATCTTTTACTTTATGGTTGACATGCACAGTATATTTCACAAGTGTGGTGAGAACTGGTCCCCTGCCAATATATCGACCGTAAAATTTGCGGAACGTTGACATCAAAATGCGATCCCCGATATCCCTATGACAACAACTTATTAGTAAGTAGGTTGTCTCTGTATATGAAATGTTCATATTTCGAACACGCCCTAGTATATTGGTTCGATATTTAAACTGATTTTGAAAGATTGTGTCTGTTATAACACGATATCTTTAAAGTTTGTGTTTGTCATGAACCATAATTGTGCATCATACAAAGTTTACATAGAGAGAATAAATCATAATTATATGTTTAGCCAATCCACATACACACCCGCACAAACGTATATACATACATTATATATATATATATAAGCAATACATGCATGCATTCCTACATACATACATACATATATACATACAAACATACATACATACATACATACATACATACATACATACATCTAACATACATACATCTAACATACATACTTACATACATACATACATACATACATAGTTAGATACACTAATTAATTAAGAATTGTTGCTAATTGACAGTACACAAGTTGTCCAATCTTTAATACATACATATATTCCGAGTACAAAATGTTTGAGGCACTGAATATAAAACATTTCAGATACCAAAGTATAAATTAATAGAATGTCCAGGACATAGATACAAATCTGTTAAAATGGACAAACAATTTATGTTGATTAGGGTTCAGAGACACTCAAACGGCCGTCCTTAAGTTTCCTCGCCTGTACCAACTCGAGGAGAGCCACTCAAAATACCATTAATTTAACTTTAATTAGTAAAACCGAGTACACAAATGAAACTTATGCTAAAATGTTCGTTTTAAAGATCTTTCTTAGGTGTCAACTGCTGTATTTATTCATTTAAGAAAACCACTAATTAGTGTAAATAGTGCTAATTAACAATTTAATTAGCATGATTGAGTGCACTGAGGAAACCAATGTAAATGAATTCAGTAGATTTGTACAAAAGATGATTCTTAAGTGTCACAACCTGTACCATGACCCCTTAATAAGTGGTCAAATGTCAAGGTTACGTCAATTCCGCTTGCGCTTTAATTAGCATGACTGAGTACACAGATGAAATCAATGCTAAAGTGCTCTTCTTGAGGATTAAAAAGAAGATCTATATTTCTTAAGTGTCAACTCGTGTACCTATCCACTCAAGAAGTCTGTAAGTCCCCCGCCCCCAATCTGGAAGTATATTGATCATATTGAAAGTATAGCTTCTTTTTCAAACAGACCGTTAGAATACATTTCAGGTCAGAAATGATACAGGTCTTGACACTTAAGAAGCAACTTTTCGACTTATTATACGTCTACTGAATTCAATAACAACGGTTTCATTAGTGTTCTCAATAATACTTATTAAATTGCTAATTAGCGCTAATATTTCTTATCACCGCCGTATCAGAGTTACCGCACTTTTATCACTCTTTTGACAGGAAGAACAAAAATATCTCAAATCTAACAAGATCTCACGAGATTAAAGGGACAAGGCGATAACGTGTAAATAAAAACAACGTAGCTTGACAGAATCGAAATGGATGTCATAATGCCTGTGAAACACTGCATCACAGTTGACTGCATCTCGGATAGAAAAAATACTGAAAAAGCAGCAAGATGGATCTCCATTTAGAACTTAAAAAAGAACATTTTAGCATAGATTTCATTTGTGTACTCTGTTACATAAATAATACATAGGTAAACGTATGGAGAGGGCGAAGGTATTCATCAACAGTTTTACATATTCAGTTAATCCCTTTAGGGATTCCGCCGTGTTGCCCCCGGCAGGGGGCATCACGACAGAATCATCAAAGAAATTAATATTCAGTGTTTTTATCACGTAAATGTCCCTGTCATTCACTAATTGTTTTAATCAAAATATTGAGTGGCTGACTGTTTCCTTGGTGCTAAAACTTAAATAGAATCTATGTGGTATTTATTAGTCATGAATTAAATGCACAAACAATTTTTTATGCTATATATTTTTCTGTATCCCAGCTTATCCATCATTTCGTGCAGTTCACATTACCAGAATAATGGAGGCGCTTCGTGATCGGGTTCGATGTACAACCCTATTCGTTAGGCCTAGTCTCGGTCTACAAAACGTTTCTTAGTGTGGTGTTTTATTACTAAGTTTGCAATGCGCTTTTAAGTAATGACTTTGCATTTCCGACATTTTGTTTAATGTCACGCGCAAATTCCCGATGTGAGCAAAATGTTTACCATTAGTAGTACGGGTCCCCGGATGTAGTAGCAATAAAAAATGTGAGCTTCTCTACATATATGAGGGCTTCGCCCTCTACTAATTAAAGTTAAGTTAACGATATTTTGAGTGGCTCCACCTAGAGTTGGTACAGGGGAGGAAACTTAAGAACGGCCGTTTGAGTTTCTCTGGACCCTAATCAACACCTCATCTGTATTCAATGCCTCAAACCTTTAGCACTCGTAAATAAATGTCTATGGGCTCCCGGTTTAATACAATAGTTAGTACTTATAACAAAAACGTAATGATGCTATAGGGATTTAATTTTAAACGTCAAAATAATAAATCGTATTTTCAATTGATCCATGCGTACGACCAAAAATTATCAGTGAAGTATTCACATTCATATTCGTGATATCGCTTTTCAACAATCAGTGTATCACTTAGCAACATGGTAGACGTATCAAATGTACCCCAGGTTGGCGAAGACGGCCTTCCAGTTTTTACAAACGAAAGCATTTCTGTCTGAACATTATTCTGAAACTTAAGATCAGATTCTGAAAGCGGATGAATGTAATTTTTTATCGACCCAAAGAATGCAAAACAATCCCACATATGGAAGGAATATGCAGCTGCAAAAGGCATGCCTACAGGATGAATTGGTTTAGAAGGTTCTGATGTGACCACGTATCTATAGACAGGTGATTTCAAGTATTCACTAGCCAAAGTCGCCATTTTATCATTTGGACAATTAACACGTAAATCAGAAACCATACTGGTAAATTGGTATTCCGGTGTTATTACTTCCGGAGGATAGAACTTCAATACTTTTTGGGCGGTAGTCAAGTTAAATGTAGTCAATCTTTCTGTCACGTGATCGGTATAACTTGACCAACTCCATGTCTTCAGGCCGCTTATTATTGGGTTGTAATCTGTTTCTTGAGCAGTGGTTCCTACAAAACATCGTTAATAAAAAAATATAAAATATGGTTACAAAAATGTTTTACTGTATGTGACTGTCTAAGCCATATTTATATATAGCATATTTGAAGCACAGATTTAAGTTTGACTATTAATTTGAAATATAGATTTGGTTTACTGACATGATTTTAAAGTGATTTACCAAACAACAGGTGTATCCACACTTATCACAGAGTGGTAAAAGAGAGTTTAATATGATGTTGTCCTTATATTTAGTTTGCGCGGGTTTTGACCTCGCTGCAGACTTTGACGAGTACATTAAAAGTATAACGGAAGTATTTGTAATTAAAATATAACAAAATGGATTTTTGTAGTAAAATATAAATTGAAGAGAAACAGCATTACCAATCATAAGAGGAACATCCACTGCGTTTCCTTTTTTCCATGCAATCAGGGGCGGATCTGGTAGAAAGTATCCTGAAAATTGACAAACAACATTTTCAGTGGTTTGATTCCAATATTTATGTTCACATAGTATATATCAGATATATCAATGGCTTTTCCTGTCCTTCGGATGAGACAGTAAAAACCGAGGCTCCGTGTCACGTTAACGAACTCTCACTGCTCAACAGCCGTAAGTGCCGAGCATAGGCCAAACTTTGAAGGTCATCACCTGCATTCGGTGATGTCTTATTGAGTGGGGCGTTAAAGGGGCATTATCTGTGTGGTTTTTTTTGTGTTCAATTATTTTACTAATTGTTTTACTACATGGATTGATATACAATAACAAATAAGGAAAAAGGAAATATACACAGGTATAAAATTCTTAAACTCCTATATATTTTGTGAAATCAAGGTTTGGCACCTTTTCAAGTGCAATTGATTAATAAATTGATTTATTGATTTATTGTACATCAAAAAAATCGAAATAAATTTTGGGTATACACAGCTAATGCCCCTTTTAACAACAAGACAACAACATGATATATCAAGAATAAGTGGAAACAATCCATTTTACATATTATAATCTATATATGATTTATATTCATCGCAGCGTTAGAGGTTAACGCTTTCACCCCTGAATATCATATTGAAATATTCTATTTTATTGTTTAGACCCGTCTATTGTAGTCTGTAGCGTTGAAAGGGTTAATATACACAAATCAAGTGTTCCAAGTACAAGGACACAGTTTTGAAATACATTTAACTATGGAAAACATATACCGATTTATTTATATATACATGTATATATATATATATATATATGTGTGTGTGTGTGTGTGTGTGTGTGTGTGTGTGTGTGTGTGTGTGTGTGTGTGTGTGAACCTGAAGTAGTAGCTGGTCTCGTATTCGAGTTGGTCTTAAGGCGAGGTTTTATAACGATATGCAATTATTCATTTTTTAAAATATACACTCACTGCATTTATCCGTTCGATCTACCGAATTTTCTAGAATAAAACAAAAGTCCATGAACTGTACTCTATTTTTATTTGTAATCCCACAAAACACTTTATTGAAACCACTTGAGGTGGCCTTGTGGTAGAGCTGTCAATCAATCAGTAGATTCCAAGTTTGATTCGCGATACCGGGTCATACAAAAGACTAAAACTGGTGATATCTCTATATGAATGAAAATTTATTTTCAGGATGTAAAATAAGAGTGAAACTCCCCCAAATAAACTTTATTTCCGATAGACTCTGTAATTTTATTTATGTCTTGTAGGCATACATACCGTCAACAACAGCAATTGCACCATCAAAGTACCCTTTAGTTGGCAAGTCTGTCTGATCCAACATGGCCCAGTATGGATACACGTTCCAAGGTACTGAATCGAGTATTTTCTTTGGCGGAAGTTGATACAAGCAATTAACATTTGTACATCCTGTATTCTCTAGAAAAACTAGGTTGTCTCTGGAGGCATCGTCGGTTGTTTTATTCAAGATAGGAGACGCACTAAGCATCCATGCCTTGGAGAATAGTCCAGGTGACATTGGAGAAGCTAGAAGGGCAAAGATGCTTGTGCCCCCAGAGCTCTGTCCAAAAACTGTTACCTATCAAAGAAGTCCGGGAAAATAATTCAATTGCATATATGTACTATTGAGCCTTTGTGACGTCAGAAATAGAGGATGGGGCATTTCTCTTTGATATACCAGTAATTTTGAAAAGTGTGGTTCTATGTAGCATGGACTTACAAAGTCATGTTTAAAAATCAGCCATGACAACATTATTGACAATATGTTATATCTAAAGGTATTCTTTAACATTACGTGCATTTGGTAAAATTATATCACCTCAATCACATAATATTTCTATAAACTTTTACAATACTATTCTCTTTATCAACTGTAAAAATATTTTCATATCAATGAATCATTTACATTTTTGTACAATGTTTTAAAGCGACTAAATTATGTTCAAGTCATTCCAATTTCATCAAGTACTTTGGGTAATTTTTGTTCAATTCATAGTGGTTTTACCAAACACTTTGGCTTAATTTTGTTCCACACATTGCGATTTTACCAAACACTTTGACCTAATATTGTTCCACACATTGCTATTTTACCAAACACTTTGACCTAATATTGTTCCACACATTGCTATTTTACCAAACACTTTGACCTAATATTGTTCCACACATTGCTATTTTACCAAATACTTTGACCTAATATTGTTCTTTGTTCAACTCGTTGCATTTTTGCCATATACTTAGACCTAATTTTGTTCAATTTATTGTGTTTTTTCCAAAATAATATACAATATTTAAAGAAGGTGCACATTACAACATAATATCTGAGAAACAATGTGTGTTTTATCAAGAAGTCTTAAGTCGTAAATTAATTGACCTTAAGACAACAATTTGGACTGTTTATCAACACTGGCCTAACCCAAGTCCTAAGCATATTTGCACATTTTCAAATTATCAGATCTTGATAGTTTATGAATATTTTACCTGCTCCGTTTACCAAGATACATGAGAGCCGTCGTGGTTCCGCGGTAGAGTGCTTGATTCGCAACCAGAGGATCGCGGATTCTGGTCTCGACGAAGGCGGCTTGCTTCTCCTGTCCATCGGATGAGACAGTAAAACACCGAGGTCCCGTGTCATAGTAGCCTAGATGTCGGCATATTAAAGAACCCTCAATGCTCAATGGCTGTAAGTGCCGAGCATATGCCGAAATTTGAATCCCTTCGCCGGCATTTGGTGACGTCTCCATATGAGTGAAATATTTTAGTGGAACGTTAAACAACAATACAACAACAACAACAACAACTAAGATAAATCAATACAAAAACATCATTAATTTGAGTCTACGCATTTCCTCTGGCTAATTATCAAGACATGGCCTGATTTGGTCCAAAGTCATAAGTTCTAATTCTTTGTAAAACCACAATTGTGGTGACGTTTCCTAAATCCGGCCCCTGCACTTTTAGATTACCTGATTGGGGTCACCTCCGAAATTCCGTATGTTAGTCTGTACCCATTTCAAAGCAGCAATTTGATCCATAAATCCATAGTTACCGGATGTTTTCGTCGGTGATGCTTCGGACAGAATGTCTAGCGTCATGAAACCAAACGCATTCAACCGGTAATTCATACTGACATATACGACGTTTGTGTGGTTGGCAAGTTCTTGTGTGGGAGAATACGTTGGCCAGTTACCATTGGATACCTGCAAACTTCCTCCGTGGATAAATACCATTACCGGAAGGTTCGTTTTAGCATCTATTGAAGGAGTCCATACATTTAGATACAAGCAGTCTTCACTTCCGGTAATTTTGGACGGATCTTCCACACTCTGTTGTGTGCATGGACTACCAAATTCAAATGCCTCCTTGGCTCCCTCCCAACAATTCCCAGATGTTTTGCTCATAGGGACTGGCTCTTTCCATCTTCTACACCCTGTTGGTGGAAGAGCATAGGGTATCCCGCGGAACACATATGATTGGTTAACTAGACCAATCACCACTCCGCAATCTGTCGTTACGTTCACAGTCTTTGCTGGTAAATGATGTTGCTTCTCTAATAATAAAGTCGGATTTACTGTTGTTATGAAAGAGATGATCCCGTAAACAAAAACAACTGCAATCTTCATAATCTCCTCTGGAATAAACAATGTTCTTTTAAAGTCACGATCATCTATTTTAAATAAATTTTCCATCTGTTAAACTTAAACTTATTCAAACACAGTATTTACCTTTTGACAACATCATCGCGATGATATTCGAACAAGACATTTGTGTACTACAAATGTATTGCACTACTGAACTGAAAGCAGATCGCTTGTTTATTTGTAAGAATATTTTAAACTGAATAAAAACAACCCAACCGACATTTATGTTCATTTTACATTATTCAACTATATTAAATGGCTGAAATGTAATCCCCTACCATAAATATAAAGAATATTAATATCACTATTATCTTATTAAATGATTAAGAGATGACAATGTGGTATGTGTATCATGTTCCCACTTTTTGGTACAACCCCTGGTAAATCGAAAAGTGGGAACATGATATGAGTATTATGCTAATTGTGACGTTTTATGCCTTGTTAGTGCCGTTTCTAATTATAACTCATGGTTTGTGGTTCCCTATGCTTTTGATTTGATTATGAATTATGTTCCATGCCACGCTCAACAATTGTTCAGTTATCTGGTGGCGGCAGTTATCTGGTGGTGGCCAGTTTTTATTGATGGAGGAGAGAATTCGGACACGATGTACCAAGAAAGAGACCACCGGCCTTTCGCAAGTAAACTGGCAAACTTTTTCACAAAATCAGCTTAGGTTCCAGTGGGGTTCGAATTTCCACTGACCAGAAGTGAAAGCACGATCCTCTAACCACTCGACCACGGAGGCCTCCATCATTATGCTTTTAAAAAATGGAAAACGACTATTCAATATTGTTCACCAGATGTATCAAGATATCTTGAACATTGTTTATGTTCCAGAGATATCGCTGGTGTGTATGTGTGTGCGTGCGTGCGTGTTTGTGTCATCTCTATACAAATACAATAGTTAACAGTAAATATATTTATTTGAAATTGACAGCTTGTCTGAGACTGTATAATATGATTTAGATGTGCGAGTTCAATCATTCATACAAGATGACCTAGAATCTATAAAGCGGAAGAAAATTGCCTATGATTTGATAACAAAACGACGGAAGCGCCATTGTGAATAAACTTGAAATATTGATGTTTTAAATCATTATAACTATATCACCAAAGTGTTGAAAATCAAATCAATATTTTCTTATCGCAAGTAACTGTAGAATAATAGATAGATAGACAGACAGATAGATAGATGGATGGGTAGACAGACGGAGAGATACTCGTAGCTGGACAGACAGATAGACAAACAGACAGACAGACAGATAGATAGGTAGATAGATAGATAGATAGATAGATAAACATTGTGTATGTATTTTTGTTAAAAATATGACTATTCAAAAGAAACTAAAATGCAACCAGATAGATAGCTAGATAGATAGATAGATAGATATACATTTTGTATGTATTTTTGTAAAAAAAAATGATTATTCAAAAGAAACTAAAATGCAACTACATGTAAAACGTACTTAAATGTGTCTTACCTGTACGACGTTGTTCGTGTGAATGTCTTCAACTTACTTATCTGTAAATCTACAATGATTCAACGTTACACAATTTAACGAACATTCAATGGTGTAATATTTCACTTCTATAAATCTATGTATCAAAGGAAATAATTTGTATCCTGTACAAATGCATTATTTTGTTCATTCTTCTTTTTGCAAATAACACTTATACAATGTGGATATATATCGCTCTAAATCTGTATGAAGATTTTTTATTATGGGTCTAACAAACTTATAGATTAAAGGAGGGATCATTTACAAAAAAATTATAAAGTGAAACGCATTTACCACTGAAACAGCTGTTATTACAGAATCTTCTAAACAGCACATCGTTGTTGTTGTTTTTTTTTTTTTTTTTTTGGGGGGGGGGGGGCAATTCTCACTGACGTTGACATTCGCAACGCACTCCACTTACCACTATCCATTAATCTAAACCTACCGTTTTATACCACTCACACCTACCATTTTATCACTTTCTACACCTACCATTTTATCACTCTAAACAAACCAATTTTTCATTCGCTAAACCTATACCATTTCATCACTCTCTAATCTAAACCTAACGTTTTATCGCTCTAAACCTACCATTTTATCTATCTAAACCAACCATTTTCTCACTCGCTAAACCTATACCATTTTATCACTCTCTAAACCTACCGTTTTATCACTCTAAACCTACCATTTTCTTACTCGCTAAACCTATACCATTTTATCACTCTCTAAACCTACCGTTTTATCACTCTAAACCTACCATTTTATCGCTTTCTTAGCCTATACCATTTTATCACTTTCTAAATCTACCATTTTATCACTTTCTACACCTACTCTTGGTTTCTGTGTTTGTCCATTTTTACCGGATTTGTATCTATGTCCTGGACATTCTATTGATTTATACTTTGGTATCTGAGATTTTTTTTATATCTAAACCTGCCAGTTCATCCTGCCTTAACATACCGTTTATCAATCTCTAAACTTATCATTTTATTACTCCTTAAACAACCTTTCATTTTATCACTCTTTAAATTGAGTTTCATTATGCTATAAACAACACTTTTTTATATATATCTAAACCTGTCGGTTCATCCTGTCTTAACCTACCGTTTATCAATCTCTAAACCTTCCATTTATCACTCATTAAACTAACAATTTCAGCACTTTAAGAATAACAAAATTGTTCTTAACTAACCATTTTAACTCAACCTACAACTGCGTCAGACTCTAAATCCACAATTTCATAACTCTCTAAATTGTAACTTTCATCATGCTAAATTTGACATTTGATTACTTACCTTTTCATCACTCTCTAAATCTACAGTTTTATCATTCTGAACTTATTTTATCACTCTCTACTAATTCTATTATACATGTATATGAGAAAGTTGTTAGAAATTATCTGATCATCTTTGCGACACAGTTTTAATGTCACTGGGTCAAGGATGTTAACAGAAATATAAGACTTTCCATCGATTTTTACACATAAATATATACGAGTAAGCTATGGAGAATTAATTATCTTATTTGAGGATCTTTGTGACAAAATTTCAAGTTATTGGTTCAAAGCTGTTAACAGAAATATCAGACTTTGGTCGATTTTTTTTTACACATTTTTGACTTATTCTCGTGACACAATGTGCCCATTTTAACCAAACTTGGCGGGAAGTATACCCCATTTGAGACTACATTAAGACAGCGATTGAACTTGACATTGAGATAAGACACCAAAAGGGACCCCAAACCGACCAAAATTTAGTAATCTTTAGAAATTATCATGAACCACGGATCTAATGTCGTTCGAATTTGGTATGCTTGATTGTTATGGTAGGTAATATACAGTTTGTAAACGAAATAAGTTCATGAATAACTCACTATGTGCTCTTCAAATGTCATTGGGAACAGCTTTATACAAATGACTATTTACTTTTTGTATATACGCACACGTGTATTATAAAGTTGTTAGGAATTATCTGGGGATCATTGTGACAAAGTTTCAAGGTCACTGGTTCAAAGGCCAAGGTCAAAATGGCCCAAACCCTGGCTATCTTCAATAATATAAAAGATGCCAAAGTATAAATCTTAATAATGACTAGAATACGATAAACAAATCTGGAGAATATTGGATAAACACGGGCTTCTGGAAATCTAGAGATTGGATCAGATGTCATGGAGGATTCAGCATTACCTGTTGACCGGTCACACCAGCCTTGAGTGCACAGTCAAGTTCAACTGAAATATGTGAGGAATAGATGACTCAACAACCACTACCTGATGAAGTCTACTTGACAGAAACGATCGTCTTGAGCATTATAACTTTGGTACTATGTTTATAATATTAGTAATTTACCTCTGTATATGAAATTTCAATATGTAGAACACGCTCTCAAATATCGAATCAATTGAGATATATAAAACTATACATGCAGGCGATATCTATGTCACTTGATATATGTATGAAGATTTTTTTATTAATGGTCTAACAAACTTATATATAAAAATAAAGGATCATTAAAGTGAAACACATTTAACACTGAAACAGTTGCTATTGCAGAATCTACTAAACAGACCATCGTTTTTTTGGCATTTCTCACTGTCGTTGTCATTTACGACGCACTCCATTTACCACTATACATTGACAATTCCTCACTCTAAACCTACCATTTTATCACTTTTTACACCTGCCATTTTATCACTCTCTAAACCTACAATTTTATCACCGTTTCAGCCTACCGTTTATCACTCTCTAAATCTGCTATGTTATCACTGTCTAAACCTACCGTTTATCACTTCCTCAACCTGCTGTTTTATCACTCTAAACCTACCGTTTTATCACTGTCTAAACCTACCATTTTATCACTTTTTCAACCTACCGTTTACCACTCTCTAACCTTCCATTTCATTACTTTCTAAACATAAAATTTCACGATTCTCTAGACCTACCAATTTATCAGTCTCAACCTTCCATTTTATAACTGTCTCTACCTACCATTTAAACATACCATTTTATAACTATCTAAACCTGCTATTTTATCACTCTCTAAACCTATTTTTATCGGTGTCTCCAAATTACCATTTTATAATTGTCTCAACCTACCGTTTACCACTCTCAAAACCTCAAATTTTACCACTCTTTAAACCTGCCATTTTATCCTATCCTACCGTTTAATGATTTGTAAACCTACCATATTATTACTTATTAAACAACCTTTCATTTTATCACTCTTTAAATTGAGTTTCATTATTCTATAAACCCACTATTTTTCCATTCCCTAAACCTTCCATTTATCACTCATTAAACTAACAATTTCAGCACTTTAAGAATAACATAATTGTTCTTGATAGTTTATTAAGCTTTAAGCCATCCGGCTTATCAGCATAAATACATATATAATATAATGTAAACACAAATATCATAAATCACATTTACAATCAATATTTAAATACTGTAAGTGGAGTGTAAGTAAGTAAGTTGGAGGCTGAACACTAATTTTGCCTCGACCTTTCCCCCAAAGATTTTTTCAAAAAGATTGCTAAATTACACAGTTGCTTCTTATTGTGAACAGATAACAGTTGTATTAATTTAGAAGGTCTATGCCAATAGTACTTCTTAATGTATTGTCTTCTGAATTGTGTATAAAAAGGACAAACTAAAATGAAATGATACTCATCTTCTACCTGGTTACAATTACAATTATGACAAATTCTTTCTGATCTTGGTGTGATATTGTATCTACCTTTTTCAATTAATAAATCATGTGCAGACATTCTAAATTTAGCTAGCAAACAAGTATATAGATTGGGTAATGATTTACGTAAGTAAAATTGTAGGTAGAAGGTATCTTGTAAATACCTGTACAACTGACATTTAGTTGAATTTTCAAAATATGTGTTCATTTCTCAGTTCTTAACTAACCATTTTAACTCAACCTACAACTGCGTCAGACTCTAAATCCACAATTTCATAACTCTCTAAATTGTAAATTTCATCATGCTTAATTTGACATTAGATTACTTACCTTTTCATCACTCTCTAAATCTACAGTTTTATCATTCTGAACTTATTTTATCACTCTCTAATAATTCTATTATACATGTATAATAAAGTTGTTAGAGTCAAAGATGTTAACAGAATATCACATTTTCGGTCTATTTTTACACATAAATATATACAGTAAATTGTTGAGAATTATCTTACCTGAGGATCTTTCTGATAAGATTGCAAGGTAATTGGGTCAAAGTTGTTTACAGAAATCGATTTTTTGTTTTACACATTTGGACTTATTCTCATGACTCAGTGTTCTCATTTTAACTAAACTTGGCGGGAAGTATACCCCATTTAAGGCTACATTAAGACTGAAGTTGAACTTAGGATTGGACAAATAGGAGCACCACAAAGAACCCCGCCCCCCAATATGACCATCCACCATTTGAGGGCCGTTTTGGACCCTTATCATATATAGTCTTTTGGTAAATTATCAGTAGGTAATATACAGTTTTTAAACGAAAATGAAATAGATTGATAAATAAGCCACTATGTGCTCTTCATATGTCATTAGGAACAGCTGTATATAAATGACTATTTACTTTTTGTATATACATACACGTGTATTATAAAATTGTTAGGAATTATCTGCGGATCATTGTGACAAAGTTTCAAGGCCGTTGGTTCAAAGGTCAAAGTCAAAATAGTCCAAACCCTGGTTATCTTTAATTATATTAAAGATACCAAATTATTAATCTTCAGGATGTCCAGAATACGATAAACACGTCTGGAGAATATTGGACAAACACAGATCTCTGGAAATCTAGAAGTGGGATCATGTGTCATAAAGGAGTAAGCATCCCTTGTTGACCGGCCACCCCCACCGTGAGTCCACAGTCAAATTCAAATGAAATATGTGAGGAATAGATGACTCGACAACAACTACCGAACAGGTAACTCAACATTTCATTTAGTGTAACACATTAATAGCAAACAAGACCAAGCGAGATCCTCAATATCCCTGTAGCAACAACTTTATCAGTTAGTAATCTCCCTCTGTGTATGAAATGTCCGTATGTAGAACACGCTCTGAATATCGAATCAATTGTGAAAGATAAAACCATATATACAGGCCATATCGAAATATTGCTAATTAAGTGTAGAAGATTGACGATAGGGAAGCCTAAATCGCTGTATTTGTCGTATAGCCGGATTGTTAATTTCCCGTCTGTGTCTATAGTAACAAAATGTCCAAATAGAAGTGTGTGTGTTTGATTCTGTTGTGTACGTTGGGATATATCGCACTGACATATGTATGGGAACTGTCGTGATTAATTGACAAAACGTCGTCGATATACCTATTTGTCAAATTAAAGGATACCGTAATTTTTCCTTTTTTAATTCAGAAGATTCTGAATGAACTCTGCTTAATATGAATAAAGGAACATGTCAGCCAATAAAGGGGTACAATTGCTTCCCATGGGAATACCAACAATTGTAAGACCTGCTCTACAAACATTATAAATGTATTGTCAATTTGACATTCCTTTTTATATCAACTTTAGTACATTTAACCATCTTATGAACCAATGATAAGATATCTTAGACAATTATTATGCTTTATTGTTAAGTAAATATCTACAAAGTTTGCTAATGACAAGGAAAACGGTTTATAAACGAGCCACTAGGGGCGATTCAAATGACAAGGTAATTTATACAAATGGTTAATTAACTCACATACGATTGACTTTTTATATTAACCATTTCAACCCTGGATATCTTAGTGGTATACTCTTTTCTATTGTTTAAGTCTATTATAGTCTGTAGGATTGAAAGGGTTACCATATACGAGAAAGTATTGTTATGTGGAGCTATGATCAAATTTGAAATAAAACGGCAGGACCAGAATCCATTGTGAAAAAGTAAATCCAGGATGAGCTATTGGTCGAAATATATTCAACAAAGAAACAAAGTTATAAAATAAATCAAATGTAGCACAACCGATATGTGACTATATGCCTATAGTAATGGCCATTATAGCTGAGTTTACCAAAATATTATTTCGATTTTTTTTCTGTTTTACTACTTGTACTTGATGTACAATAACAGATAAGAGCTAAACACAGGCATAACAAATTTCTATTATTTTTGTGAAAATAATGTCAGGTCAAGTGTATAGCTTCATATATCGCCGGTACGACCAAACACACCTATATCAGCGATATATAAAGCTTTTATCAGCGATATATCGCTGGCTTTATATATCGCTGCCTATATATACATACACACGCAAGGATACACGGACACGACACACACAGCAATTGGCATATATATATACACCACCAGTAGTTGGACAAGAAAACGAATATTTTTATTAATTTACTTTTTGACTTTGAGTTTGAGCATTTATTTCAACGACGAGTACGTACAGCACTATACGACACCAGCGATATATTAGCTTTATATATCGCTGACGACACTAGGCTATATTATTATAACTCGGACAATGTAAATAAAAAAATGCCCAAAATCGGTGATTTATGTCGTTAAGACACATGTAAGTTGAAGAATGGTCAAACTGTTCTAATACTATTAGGCCCTAAGGCCATTCCAATTTTTTGTATGTTAGGCGTCCGCGTGCGCTTTGGTTCATGACATTATTTGTAAAGAAAACACTCAATTGGTAATCGGGGAATGCATTAGAGTGAAAGTGTTTTGATTTTGTAGTTGGTAGTTGCAGACACAGTTCAGATAAAATAAAGCTAATATAAGATCTACCATCAAATATTTAAAGGGTACTGCAGCGTGCTCTGATTATTAGAACCACTTTACTCGACTCAACTTCATAACCTGACGCTATTTATTGCTATTTAATAATAAAGGAGATTTGTGTTTTACGTCATGTTGTGTGTGTTTTTCGAATAGGTGGTTAGGTTTGTGTAGTGACTAGTCAGAGTGGACGCTTAACATAGAAAAAACTTGGAATGGCCTAATTTAATTTCGTTTATATAGGTCTACATTGATTTTAATTTTAATAGACAATACGCGCGCCGTGGTGATCGAACATCAAAGGGACATAACTCCTATTATTATTCTGATTGATAATGCGATCAGGAAATCAACCGCACATGAACATGCAAGGCAAAAGAATGTTGTATTTTTTAAAGAAGCTGTAAATTGTTCGATAGATAAACCAAAAAACCTTTTCATATAATCTTATAATCAGGTTATCGATCCTTGAAGAATATATATGATTACAATCTCCTCTTCATCCAACGGGCTTGTGGCGCAATGGATAACGCGTCTGACTACGGATCAGAAGATTCCAGGTTCGAATCCTGGCAAGCTCGGATGACTTTTTTTTCTCATTTTTTGGGAGGCATTCATCAATTACTAGAAATATATTTCATAGTGAGTGAAATTATCACAGAACAGTGAAGAACTACATAATATATATTATAAAGTATATAATGTATATTATAAAGTAAAACATATATACTCTCTCTCTCTCTATATATATATATAAATATATATATATATATATATATATATATATATATACATGTATATATACACATGTATATGTATGGTGTGTGCACAGGTTTTCTATCACTAAACAATTATTTCAGCCCCCCCTCCTTTTAACTCATGATTCATTTTTCACCCCCCCCCCCCCCCCCAAAAAAAAAAAAAAACCCAAAAGAAATAAATAAACAAAACAAACTGTATATTTGATGTTAAACATAAAGTAAAAACTTGGTAGCTTTGTAGATCAATTTTATTTTCCACATGAAGCATCCATAACCAAGGAGTGCAGTTTTCAACTCAATAACAAAGACTAATGACAAATTCATGGTTTGACTAGATTACATTGTTTTTATTACAATATTACTGTATCTATTGTTGAACATTATCACGCAGCTATAGAAAAATAATCATACAATAGGGACCTATTGCCCATTTTATCAATGCATATCAGTTTATATGACTCGGGAAACTTGGTTTGACATGATTTATAAAAGCTAATTAACACACAATTAGAACCAAACAATGAATTATGGTAAAGTACTTGGTACCGGTATCAGTTAACTAAAACCTCTACTTTTTAACCAGCTTCAAAAAGAAGTACAAGATTAACTCACCAATCCCTTAAAAACAAAGAACTCATCTGTAAATCAATGACTTAGGCCAGTCTAAATGTGTCTTTAGGGGTGAATGGGATGAACTGCCATAGCGACTCACTATCTTTTGCGACCTAAATAAAGACCTCCCAAGGTATTTTCCTGAATAAATGGCCCGAATAAAGCAACTACCAGCCTTACGCAACTAAACACCCAGATTTTTTCTTACAAAACTTTGAAATGTCCTTCATCTAAAAACTGTTTGACAGTATAATTATCTTCCCTGACGAAATACTAACTTCCTATTTACTTCAAAATGAAGGTAGATAGTGCAAAACAAATAAAACGTGAACTTTGTGATTAACTAAAAATACAGTTGAACCTCGCCTAAAGACCACCTCATTATGAGACAATAAAGATGTGAAACTAAACCTTTTTTTTAATTTCTAATTCATTTTTGCAAAATCTTTGAAGGTCAAATGTTGGGTCACCTGAATTAAGAGACCAGCTGTCATGTGTGACCTTTTGTGGACATGTATCGTCCATTGAATGGTCTCTAAAGACTGGTTATGCTGTACACTATACAAGGTCAGATCATCTATATGTAAACAATACTAATGAATTTGGAGGTCTTTAACCTCAAGAAAAAGATTTACCTATCCACAGCATGAAATAATGATTATTTCTCTATTAAAATATTTGCCACAAGAAATATAGTTGAGCTATAGGCCTACAATGTTTAGTAAGAATATAGAAAACTTTTTGTTTTTGAGACATAACATGTAAAAAGTTCAACACAAAGTATTTTCTTTAATTCCGTGCATGTTTTAAAAGCAGAGTTCACTCAAATGGGACACAAATATTTGTCGATCAATAACCAAATGTCAAAACTGCACTGACCCTTATATTCCATAAGAACATAAGCACACATGTGTTGGCAGGCACCTGTGTATGTGTGCATATGAACTCTGAAGGTATGATATCCGTATAAATATAAAAGCAAGCATAATGTATCAAAGGTTTTCTGCATAATTATATTTGAAGCAAACGACATGTACATAAATAAAATAATTATTGTACCTTTAACAAATAAAAAGAAAGAAAAAATAGAATTCTGGTTTTAGATCAGAAAGTAGAACTCAACATTTTGATCATCTGTATTTATATACATAACAAAATTCCAATAATTAGTCCCCCTCCCAGTTTGACATTGTATGCCACAAATACAATGTAACATTACAGTTCATACAAGGAGTGCATTGGGCTTAAAAAAAATAAAATGATTAGGAGCACAGTTTTAATACAATTTAATACACTTCATTTACAGATGAGGAATATCTGCTCAAAATATTGTGAACTTACATCTGATGGCCAAAAGTGAGTCATCAAAATGGCTGAAATACTAACATCTTATTGTTTAGTAAAAGTGATTTGTAAAGTAATTCTTTTGTAATCAGATTTCAACTACAGTAAATGTTGATACACATCATTAACACAAGCAGATAAGAATATACTTTACTCAACAAATCAAGCCAATTTTAGTACCATAAGCTCTGCACATGAGGCATGAAATCAGCTGTTAATGATGGACTTTTGGCCATACACTGTAGGTGGCGAGATAACAAAGATGTGCCACAGCAGCAAGACATTGTTCATGTTGTTACACTACAGTACCCCACTCCTGGTAGGAGACTTGTAAGATGTAGTGAGTAGAATCATATACAAACTAAACAGTACAGGACAATATTAATCTTATATACAGGTAATGACATCACTGATAAAATCTCCAGTTCTTTGTAGTCTCTATCCCTGTAAGCTTATCACTATTTTGTATATCATTATATAGATTTTCCATGTGGAATATTTGGGTTCTTCAAAACATAAAATCAACGCCTTCTGCTATAAACAAAAAAATATTGGAGTATACAGGTGTATATAGCTGACACCTCGCTCCAATTAATAACACATGTTTTGATTTAAATGAAGATCAATATTGCAAGTTTTTGTTATCATGACTGTAGCAATGGTATTAGATCCATAAAACAAAAATAACAACAACAAAAACCCACCTAAAAATAACACATAAAATAAAAAAATAATAATAATAACACATAAAATAGATAATAATCAAATATATTAATAACATATACCGGTACATGTATAATTTGTCGACAATTTCTATGAAATAAATTCAGAGATATCAAGGCTATGATATAACGTATCAGTAGCCAATCTGTCACCCACGTTACATGTTATTCCTGGTGTGATTAAAGGTAAATCTTAGTCTCAAGATCATGTTCACAAATATGAACCACTTTATCATGGACATACTGCAATATATCCGAAACAAGAGAAACATATATAATATGAGGTTACACAGAGCAATCTTAATCCTGATCAACACTACAGACCATAATAGACCAGTCTAAAACAACATAACAGAGCATACCATTTCGATACAAAGGGTAAAAAGGGGTGATATCAATTTACTTTAAGTAAATTAAATCATTTAAATTTTTAAATCTTATTTTTCATTTTAACTTGTTAATATATATTTTTTTTCAGTTTACAGTATGTTGATAAAATAATGAAACTGATATCATGAAAAATTCATACAAAGACATTAATTTTGATAAAAGAAAAAATTGTACTGAAGATTAACTAGTCATACCTACAGGTCTACTAAGTTAAATTTGCACCTGTTAACAGACACAACAAGTCTAACTTGAATCATAATAATAGTTACAGACTTGTTTTTCAGCAAAAAATATTAGAGCTACAGTAATACATGAAATCATGTTTTACCTCTGCATTCCAATTTTTGGAAATTAGACTGTTTATGACAAAACCTGGACCCTTGGCAGACCTATACACAACACATTGCTATCAACTTTTATACACCTTACAACTTTTTTGATAATTCTTTTTTTAACTTTGATATAAGTCATATTTGATACAAAACATTGACATGACAGTAAATCAATGATGAATAAAGGTATGAGATTAAACATTTTATATATATATATATATATATATATATATATATATATATATATATATATATATATATATATATATATATATATATATACATACATACATACATACACCAACCATTTGCATGATCAGAAATCTTCCCCTGAAAATAATGGACTCTACTTAAAATCGATGACACAGGTCATTCTAAATGTGTCTCTAGGGGTGTATCAATTCAAGAAAAATTATGTAAACACTTCAACATAGAGTAAACCTGATAAACAAATACATGTATATTGAAAATAAAATGAACTCGGTATTTTACTTGAACATGATGTATAAATGAAAAACAGGGGAGATAAACATGAATAACACAGACCTGACTGAAATAAAAAATAAAGTCTCCTCAATTATTATTGATTCTTTGCAATACAAAAAGTGACTAGTATATTAATGATATTATAAATATACTATAGATGTACATGTATTTATAAAACAAGAACCAGTAATTAAATGACTGATGTATGTTAACATTATTATGCCAATTTAACAAGTAATTTATCATTCACAAGATTGTACTTTTATTGTTAGAATCTGAATAAAAGATCACTTTAAAATACAGTAAAATCTCATTATCTCCAAATTCATGGGACCTACTCTATTACATTGAGATAACCAAAAATTTAATTGACAAATCAAATATTAATATATATATTAACCATAAAATAATTGGACCGACAGTTTAAGTCTGACATAAATGTATTCAGAATTTCAACTCATTAAATTTTGATATGACAAACTTTCATTGTATATCTATATCTTTCATACCTCAAATGGCTTTGATAATGACTGTTTTTGGTTTATACATTAAAGCAGTTGTTGATAGAATTTTTTGGGACAGGGTCCTGTGCCCTTCAAATTGGGAATTTTAAGCTGCAATCAGCCAAATTGGGAAAAAAGTAGCTATAATCATTTAATTCAAAAGAATAAAGACACAAAACTTATGATTCATAAAACTTCTGTTATTTAACTGACAACATGGATTTCATCTGAAGACTTCAAAGTGCAGTTCATACATGTACTAAATTCTCTTTTTTATTGTTTGATACTGAATATGAATGACATGGTGAACATAATTATTATTTAGCAGAAAACCATTGCAGTCATGTTGTTGGTTTTTTTTAAATACCTCTTTCTTTGGAACTGATAACTCTTGTAAGTAAATCATATGGTTATATATACAGGATACATATTCAAGAAATGAAATCATTAATTTCCACAATAAAATGGGCCACAAGTAAACTTGTACACATACATTTCATCATGGTAAAACAATAAAACGGTTTCAATTGCATTTTTCAAAATACGGTTTTCAATGATACATTGTATTCCCAGAAAGATTCACCCCCGTTTACTGTCTCCCGTTTACAACAGAAAACAGAAAACATATTCACCATATCTTAAATTCGCCTTAAATCATTATAGTCTCATGAATGGCATGTATATCTTGCTTCAGTTATTTAGCCTGAAAATTTCTATTTCATTTTTAAATTTGCCCTTCTTCAGAGGGCAAAATGGCAAATAACAGCAGCAAAAATTTCCATGTATACAGTATACACAAGAAATAGTATGGTTGCGAAGCAATGTGTAGGGTTGGAGTAAAGTTTACTTTTTATGATCTACGTAATTAACCAATTATTACAACTACTTCAACATCTTATAAATAAATTAAATAATCAACAAATGATACTACCTGATTAATTTTGGTATATTTACACTAAAATATCTAGTAACAACTTGATAGACAAAAAACAAAAAACAAAATAAATTTGATAAACATCAATAAATTACTTGCAACATATGATCATGATAAACAGTGACGCAGAAATGATTCTTGAACAATGTTACGATATGAAAGACATTATAGCATCATACGGGAGACATTCTAATGCCAAGGTACAGTGGAACCTGTCTTGGGAGACCACCTCACATTTAAGACCGCAAATATCCAATCTCTTGAAAAATTCTTGAGACTACCTCGCTAATCATACCACTTTTAGTCAGTCAGGTGGTCTTAATAGCAAGGTTCTACTGTAACACCTCGCTAATCATACCACTCTGAGTCAGTAAGTTAGGTGGTCTTAATAGCAAGGTTCTACTGTAACACCTTGCTAATCATACCACTTTGAGTCAGTCAGTTACGCGGTCTTAATAGCGAGCTTCCACTGTAACACCTCACTAATCATGCCAATCAGACCACTTTTAGTCGGTTAGTTAGGTGGTCTTAATAGCTAGGTTCCACTTTAGTACTCTGTAATTTTGCAGGACATTGACACCTTATGATTGATGATATGGAAGTGGCATTGTCACAATATGGAAGTGGCAATGCCACATTGTTAAAGTGACCATGCCACAATATGAAAGTGGCTATGCCACAATGTGAAAGTAGTAATGTTATTAGTTTGTTTTCTAAACATTTTCCAGCCTCTTACAAGTATACAAACTAGGAAACCTTTGGTTCTATCCAATACATTCAAACTATTTCATTTAATTTGTTGAATATGTAATATACATTTTTCAAATACATTTTTACAGGACCCATTATATTTGTAAGATAAAACTTAACATAGCTATCTTTCAATTGTTTCATACACATTTGGCTAACTTCACATGGCATCATCCAATCTGAATACAAATTATAATGAACAAGAGATACACTGACAAAGATCTGTATTCAACAACAATGAAGTGTACCATGGGTATTTTGAATTTTGTTTTATGCTACACTCAACAATTATTCAATTATATGGTAGCAACCAGTTTTTAATGGTGGAGGAGAGAACCTGGTTACAATGTACCCATGAAGAGACCAATGGCCTTCTGCAGATAAATTGGTAAACTTTTTCACAAAATTCATCTTAAGTTCCAGCGGGGCTTTGAACCTGAACTGACCATAAATGAGAAACTTCACTGTTCAAAGGGCGATTCTCTGATCACTGGTTCAGGCCTTTGAACCATACGTTTAAACACACAAACATCATATCATACATGTCATAGACATGTAAACATGCACCCATATATACAGTAGACTAATTGTTTCACCATATTAATATGATTTTAAATACTTCAGCCATTATCATTAAATGTATGCCATTTACTGGTAAATATATTTTATATATGTATCCATAATGTCTAAACAAGTGGATGAAATTTATCAATATAGCGGTTTCTCACTTTGTGATAATACCGTACACATGTGTTTTACATATGAACCAAACAGCCAATTTCCTAGTTACATCTCAGTGATCTCCCTTGCTTGTAACTCTTTATATTGAAGCCCAAAAAAGCTCTGATTTCTTTTAAGTACAAAGGCAAAATCTAAAACAATGTTATTTTTATCCCTCATAAGACAATCATAGTTACTCTAATACTGGTTGATGGAACCCAAAAACAAAAGCAGTTAACAAAATCCAAAACATGTTCTAGGTCTATGGCTGAAAACTTTGTATTAAACAACTGTTCTGTACCAATCAGAAATAGGGTTTCATAAGTAATCCATGTGATTGGTAGAGAATGAATCAAACTAAGAATAGCATTTGAAAAAAAAACTTGGATCTTCAGCCCTTAAATACACAAAAATCAATAATATACAATGTATAACGATGCAGTTAAATGAATTTGAATGGCATAAATTTGTTAAACATGTTAGCACGTATTAAAGCAAATGACCAATTAAATACAGATTTACAATTTTCACAAAAAACACATCCTTCCATAAAATTAATGCTGGTACCTAGCTGCTTGTTTACTTCAACAAACACTTCATGAGCAGATTTTCTCTGGACGTTCTAGAATACTAAAAATTTTAAGTTGTTTTAAGACGGCATGTTGATAACACAGAAAAAAGTCGACAATCATGTAGTTTCCATTTAACATACAAAAATGTTTGTCACAGAATCATTAAAAAAACACACACACACAACAAGTCTTCTCAGAATAACATATCTGAATGATAAAGTTGTCAGTTTCACATATAGGCCCTACAAGATATGACCTAGAAACATTAAATAAGTTTAATTCCTAAGTTGTATCACAGACTAATACTTTGGCAGTGGTTCAAGAAAATCTCTCTCAATCATTTCTTCAATGAAACTTATGTTGCTTTTGTATTGCTTTGATGAGGGACCATCATTTGGGCCTATAGATAACTTATCCATTGCCGCCGGTGAAGATTTTGACTTGGACATCAAAGTTTGCCCTGAAACATCCAATGACTTTTTCTTATTTGATTTCTTATCTTGTGTTCTACCTACTGACTGACTGGTCATATTGAAGTTAGTTTCTGACTGGCCTACAAAACATAGCGTGTTGAAAAATGGCTGTAGTTCTACTAGGGATCGTAAATATGTTTGTGTAAGCAATGGACGCCCTGGTGTTTGCTTCAGTATTGGAGTTGCACCTCTAACCTGCAAAGACAGATATGAAATAGTGATAAAGAAGATGCAATTTTTTTTCTCATATTATCCAAACATCAGCAAGAGTTTTGTGAACATATGGAAATGAAATCAAGTAGGTGCCCAGGCACATTAATTACATGTACTGAATATCTGACGAAAAACAAAGTGTTTTATGTTAAAATTTTTATGAATTTTTTTACAGGAATTACTAGATTTTGATTGTATTTGTATCAAACATATCTGCCATTAATTTGTATGTCTACTTGAATGCAGTTTTAAGATGGGTGTGAATGTGTTTTCTGTTACATAAGGGCAAAAACAACCTGGGGCGGAAAATTTCCATTTTTGCATGTTTCATTTGATGGGTATACAGTACTTCTACATGTTTCAGTTGACAGTAGACTATACAGTACTTCTGCATGTATCATTTGACAAATCATTTGAAATCAGTCAATTTGTTTTATACCTACTTTCTCACTGACAAGTCTTACAAGATCACACAGCTTGTTTTATACCTACTTTTGTTAGGTTTTTATACCTACTTATTCATTGGTTAGTACTTATGAGATCACTCAATTTGTTTTACACCTACTTTTGTTAGACAAATCTTGTGAGATCAGTCAGTTTGGCCTTACATTTTCAATGACAAGTCCTTTGAGATCACTCTGTTTATACCTACTTTTTCATTGACAAGTTTAGCAAGTCGTATAATATGAGGCGTAAACTTTGGTTGTTTATGTTTTTTCTTCTTGTCATCCTTCTTCTTCTCATTCTTCTTGTCATCTTCGCCATCATCTGAATCTTCCTCTCTGTCACTGTCAGTGCCTGCAGCTACTCCACCGATGAAAGCCCAGCGATATCTAGTATAAATTGAGG
This sequence comes from Atrina japonica, assembly GCA_030159075.1. Classification (NCBI taxonomy): domain Eukaryota; kingdom Metazoa; phylum Mollusca; class Bivalvia; order Pterioida; family Pinnidae; genus Atrina; species Atrina japonica. The sequence continues at coordinate 764,828 of BROG01000103.1, read as the reverse complement.
GTTCATAACATATAAATGAATTAGTCTATAGCTGAATAACAAATAATTGGGTACTCAGACAATCCCTTGCTTGTGGAAGTTTAGCCTATGGGTTATTCTTATTGCTTTATGATAAAAACTGCCCACCTACCCATATTTTAGAAAGTAAAATAATCCCCTCCCTAAAGAGTCCTTATACAAATGAGTTGTACATACCAGTAGGCAAACCATCATATATAAAGGTGAATGAGCCAATAGCATACATATTGTCAGTTCTAAAGTTGACCAAAACCAAAAAATCGCAGACTCATGGGTTCTCTGTCTTAATTACGACACAGCTAAACAATGATGTATACATACATTCAATGGACATTTCATGTATAAATCGTTTTGTATAAGACAATAATCTATAAAAAGAATTCACAAAAACCCTAACCTTATGAGATTGAAAATAAGAACTTATCATGAGAAGCCCTACCTATCCTGGCCATATTTTCAAAATCAGTTATCTGAGAACCAGGCCCAACACCATAAATCTTGAGAATTTACTCAAGTCTGAGAATGCTGGTATTCTCAACTTAGCTTGCTTAGCCAATCAGATTTCAGGAATGACTAAATTTTTCATCTTAACCTTTAGACTGCTACGCACAGCTATTGTTGTGCCACCATTAAAAGGCACTCAGTGCTACGCACAACTATAGTTATTTTTCTGACTCATCATTGTAAATGTTGTTATACAGGTTTTCACCTGTACAGGTGACAATGTCATATTACTCAAGATATGACAGTATCTTTATAAAGTATAAACTCTGACAACCATATTGATGTATGTTTTATCTCTGGATCTTGTACACTTTTTGAATTATCTGAAATCCAAAAATGTATCTTAATTCTTTAAATTGTGAATAATTAATGCAGCAGTGAGAGCCTATATTGGCTCTATTAATGTAGCAGTCAAAGGGTTAAGTAATTTTTAAATTGTATGGTGCAAGGCTCTTATCATTTTTTTTATATAGGCTAATGTAAACCACTTTCTTATATATACAAAAAGTTCATAATATTAGCCATTTCACAATACCTTTCAGATCATAAAGCACACAGAACTGTTTCTAGTCAATAAAGTTTTCCCAATGTCGTATAATTAGACACATCCAGTATTTAGACACCTGGAATTTTCTGTTCATTTTTAATCTAACTGACATCAAATTTTCTATGACAGGTGAGTTACATTGTCCTTGATTCGTTGGACAGCAATGTATACAGATCACCATACACTACAACTAACACACAGTGAAGTGACAAGACCATAGCACATCATTTTTCTTTACATGAGATATTGTATGCTCCCAATTAGTTTTACCTATTTTCGTCCTTAAATGAGAGGGCAAATTTAAAATGAAAACCAAATTTTCAAGCTAAATAACTGAAGTTATGAACATACATGCCATCCATGAGACTATGGTGATTTAGGGCGAATTTAAGACAGGGTGAATATGTTTTCCATCAAAACAGGGAGAAAATATCCAAGGGCGAAAATTTACAGGTATACAATAATTCTAATGGAACTTACAATTGGAACTGTGGAACAACATCCGCTGGAAGCGCTAAAGCCAAGTCCAATAGTTTACATACACTTAGGTACAGCTGTAGCCAAGCTGGGTTGTTGTGGGCATTAAACCCATTGCCCAGATGAGCCCAACTGGAATCCAAAGCAGCAATTCTCTGTATCTGTGTTCTACAAGTAAAACGTTAATTCAATGATTACTTGATCTATTTCCACTGAACCCATGTCTCTCTGTTACAAAATACCTTACATTATCGGTCAACTTTGTTTGTTAAGAAAGCTTTATATCAATGCCATGGGCATATTTTCAATGCAAAATTAAAACAATTACTGATAATCTTTCAAGTGTCCTTAAAGTATATAAATCAGATGTGATATTTACAGTGTACAACAGAGGCTGTTTTGTTTTTCTTACCTGGAGTACCACTAAAAAATTCGAAATAGATTTGATTTCCAGACAAAAGGTAGCTAAAGAACTTAAACTTTAAGTGATCAACCCCTGTAGCCACAATTGGACTGTCCCATTTCAAAGAATAGTAAAATACAGGATCAGAATTAAGCAGTGTATGATTTAATACAGAACGTATTACAATAATTTAACATGTAATATCAACTTGTTCATTCCTGAAATATGACAGTAGACTGTACTTTGTGATTTGGGTGAGTCTAAATGTGACCATAGGGGTAGATGAGTTACTAGTAAGTAACAACACTTTACAAACAAGAAGCACATTTTATATCAATGTTTTGTAGGAATCCTGTCACATTATTTGAGTACCATGGGAAAGCTTATATGACCACACCACAACAAGAACCCTTTGTTAATCCAAGGGTTAAAGTCGGGTCAGGCCAAACTGGTGAGAAGCAAGTGTGCTTATCACTTAACCAGGCCAACAGTCACCAAGTTTATCCAATACTCACACTAAACCAATTTTTTTCTGATTTAGAGATGAAATACACAATTTATACTGAAATTTAACAGTTCAGTGTATTTATTCCATAAGGTTATAAATAATGATGAAAAATTTAGCTCATTTGAAGAACATTTAAGACAACTAAAAAAAATAGTTTTTCGTACATACTCAAATTCTGAGTATGTACTAAAGAAATTTTTTACTTCTTTTTATGGGTTAATCATAATATGATCCCGTTTTGTTGAAGTGAGTGGGAAGAAATAATAGTGTGTTTTCTATTTACCTGTTAGTTAGCATTCAGGGGCTTATCAATGCCAACTGGACAAAGGCAAATTTCATGAAGCGTGTTAGCAGTTTAATGCTTACACATGCATTTACTTATTTCTTATGTTATCTCACTTTTCTTTTTCATTTTCAATAGCAGGAATTCAAATTTAAATAAAAAATGACAACAATTTTTGTCACACAATTACTGGAACAGCCGTTGGCAGTTATGAGATAATTTTGTTTTTTTTAATTATTATTTAGTGTCAGTAAATATAAACAACAATATACTCAAAATAATAGAATAAAAGTCAAGCCCGAGCATTAGATAAATTTGATGACTTTGGGCCATGGACATAAAAACATGAACAACAGGATGTTTTTAAAAGTTAATACAATTTTTTTACCTGAACAAAATAAATGCATTCTAATTACAGTATCATTTTTTTTTCAAAAACTCAAACAAATACACTTCTTCATACTAACATACTTCTAAGAGCAGGTAGAGTTGCAAGGTACTTGCATTTGTCATGATAGTTTCAGAGAATGAAGGAATTCAGTAGTAATTGATAAAATTAATATTAATGGATTAGAAATACTATTAAAAAGATTTATTTTAGAAGTTTAGTTTAAAGCTAAGAAATTAATATATACAGAGAGAGAGAGAGAGAGAGAGAGAGAGAGAGAGAGAGAGAGAGAGAGAGAGAGAGAGAGAGAGAGAGAGAGAGAGAGAGAGAGAGAGAGAGAGAGAGAGAGAGAGTAAATTAGATTTGCAACACTTGTGCAGAATACATTTATTATATTGCTGTTAATACTGAGTTATCAGATGAACCAAGCCAATAAACAAATTAGATTGACACACAATATTACCAATGGTATCTACTGTACTTAAATAAAACACTAGATCCACTAGAGTTATTCAGTCAATATAGTGTATAATTATTTCTTCCTTGATTTTCCATTTATTTTTATTACAAAACTCTGATAAATTACTAAAGTTTATTTCACAACATATTACATAATTGTCATGTAATTAAATGTAATTTCACTTCTTTAGCAAGAATTCTATACTGAATAATTATGAATTTAAAGACAAAAACTAAAATAGATAAGAACTAAGTGAAACTTATTATGAGGCATCAAGATAGAATGAATTACTGTGCCATTAAGCAATCTTGTCAGTGGCAAAGATGCACTTTGTGGCAGGCACATCAGCCAGGAAAACCAAATTACACATTTCTGTCATAGAAACTCTTACATACCAATGTATATTTTCAAAATATTCCAGAGAACACCTTAACAACCAACCCCTTACCTATTTCATCATTTAATGCAAAATGCTGACACAAGACAACAGAAGCAGAGGTTGTCAATGTATATAATTATACAAAAATGTTGACACAGGACAACAGAGGCTTAGGAAGTCAATGTATATGATTATACAAAATGTTGACACAGGACAACAGAAGCAGAGGTTGTCAATGTATATGATTATACAAAATGTTGACACAGGACTACAGAAGCAGAGGTTGTCAATGTATATAATTTTACAAAATGTTGACACAGAACAACAGGGGCTTAGGTTGTCACTGTATATAATTATACAGAATGTTGACACAGGACAACAGGGGCTAAGGCTGTCAATGTATATAATTATACAGAATGTTGACACAGGACAACAGAGGTTTAAGTTGTCAATGTATGTAAATAGACAAAATGTTGACACAGGACAACAGAGGCTTAGGAAGTCAATGTATATGATTAAACAAAATATTTACACGGGACAACAAGGGCTTAGGTTGTCAATGTATATACATGTAATTATGATTATACAGAATATTGACACAGGACAACAGAGGGTCAGGTTGTCAATGTATATGATTATACAGAATGTTGACAAAGGACAACAGAGGCTCAGGTTGTCTGGATTCAGGGTAAAAAAGGCACACAGTTTCTAAGTATTTATATGAAATTTTGACTCAAGCTTACACAATTAAAATGTATGTATATACATATATATATACAAAATCTGACTTAGGATAAAAAAACAAGTTATGTCTTAACTATTTATAAATTCTTGTCACACCATTTCACAGCAATCAATAGAGAAGTCAATGTAAATACTGTGACATTAAATAACGGGTGACAAAGACTGCAGATATCAATTCATAGACAAACAGCATAAAAAAGGTACAGAAGATGTAATCTTGTAATGTCCTAATACAGCTGAAAGGTAAGACAATAAATTGTCATGTTATGGAAGAAAACATTTTGTACAAACTATCATATTATAATCAGGCATACATATAATACAAGTACAACATCCAGATACAGAACGAAAGTTGAGGAAAATTGTCCATTGACGAAATGTGCTTATTTATCTTACCATTTTATATAGGATGTATAATGTACAATAAACATTTGCCTTGTAATATCTCATTGTTTACAGAACAAAGTTAGCTTTAAAGAAATAAAGTATATATATATATATATATATATATATATATATATATATATATATATATATATATATATATATATATATATATAAAAATAAATATATATATATTATATTATATCAAATGAATGCTAGATAATTACCAGTAAGTATATCTATGAGTCCTAAGAAATACAGGGAGGTGACAAGGTGTTTGTATCATAGATAGAAAAGCGGGAAATTCAAGTGTAGTCAATTGTAAAGATAGAAATATGTATGATATGATTAAGCCAACTCTTTGATTAAGCCAAGTTAAAGTCTACTGATAAAGGTAATGAGGAAATCAAGGTCTGTAGGGACTTCAACTCATTGATCCCTATAATCAAATTTAGACTCACCAATATCAATTAATAGTATGGTCCACTTTCACAAAATAGGGATAACTGAGTTATTATTGCAAGTACAATTAAAATGTATTGTAAAATTTGTTTTTTACTCATACACCCTGAACTCTGAAAGTGAACTTTTCCATCAATATAAATGGATAAGTCTAAATGTGGTTTCGGGAGTTAAACAGTTGGTACATATTTCATGTAAATAATGCTGTTTGCTGTCAACTATAAAAGACATGGTTGAGGGTTTAAAAGACATAAGCTACATGTATGATATTGTTACATATCTCCTATATACATGTAATAAAGGTTTTCAGCATCTTTGGCTAATGCACTGGTGTTGAGTATGCACTAGTGTTGTATATGCACTAGTGTTGCACATGCACTGGTGTTTGGGGATCATTCTGCATTAATAAAGAAGCCATCCCCCCCTTTCCATACCCCTGGACTTTTTATGCCAATGTCTGCTCCCTATTACTTTTTATGCTAAGCAGATGGGGGAAGTGGAATCCATACTGGCTGGAGACCATTTTTTATGCCAAGTGACTATAGTTTGAAGGCACAGTTTGGATTTGTGACTGGTATCTTACTATCATTTCAAATGAAACATTGTGAATTTGTTGCTAAACTACAGCCCAGAGTACGGTGCCATAAATCTTGAGAATTACTCAAGTCTGAGAATACTCTCTACTTGACCTGCTCAACCAATTATATTTTTTGATTAGCCAAAGTTGAGTATAAACTTTAGATTTAAGTAATTCTTTTAAAGTTTCAGGGTTTCAGACCCTGGTGATAATTGACCTATCACCAAATGTCTGACACCTGGCTCTCAATGTGCATTTTAGACGTTTTTCGTTTAAGACATTATAATCATAAAAATGTTTGATAAGCCATTTAACTGTGACATCATAATGGAAATATATGTCAAAGATGCCGTGTCAGGCCTTTTGTGAAAAGTCAAGTGATACATGTACTTGACAAGAATTGGTAGTCTGCCAGTATAAATAAGGCACCTGTCTATCATGATGATAACACTTCAATTCTTTGATTCTTAGTGATAGCTGACACTTATATACTACCTAATAGAAATGAGAAAGTGCAAATAAATGTGCTTTGTCTAAAAAGCGAGCATATGACAAGAAGTGTTTACTCTGGGAGTAAATTGTTAACCTCTATATTACCAGCGGAAAACATGTCACCACAGTAACAAAACATTACAGTGATACTGATAGTCTAGATGTTTTATCAGCAAATTGGTGATGATAATTGGAAAATTAAGGGTGTTTTTAGATACTTTTACAATCAAGACCTTATTTCACTCGTACATTTAAGCTGGGAACACTACTTTTTCATTTTGACAGGATATCAGAAACTTGATACACATTGATTTTATCAATTTAAACTTACATATGACATCTGCGTCTAGTTAGTTAAAGTAAAGTTCAGATTATAATTTACATGTAACCTACTGCCAGACATAAATAGGAATATGGTCACATAATGGTGAAAAGGGATGAAAATGGCTTAAATGGGGAAAATTAAAATTCAACATTGCAGCAAAACTTTGAAAAAGGAGGGATTTCTTCAACTGCATGTGTCATAAATTAGAACATTTGCAGCAGTCTTGTAGTAGAGCATTCGACCTGCAAGCGGAAGGTGCCAGACTTGATTCCTGGTACAAGGTTATAACTCAGACTTTAAACAAGGATATCAGCTGTTCCTTCTCAAGCACTCAGCATGAAAAGTGAAAGACACAGGTCTTGTGAGACTTGTAACCGAGGTCCTGTGTTGTGGAAGGCATGGCACATAAAAGAACCCTCATTGCATCAGTGTCAGTCCATAGCACAGGTCAAAATCTGGGGCACTTTACCTAAACCTGGAGATATCTCTATATAAGTGGACAGTAAAAATTGAGGTCCCGTGTCACAGTAGGTGTTAGCAAGTTAAAGAACCCTCACTGCTCAATGGCCGTAAGTGCCGAGTATAGGCCAAACTTTGAAGCCTTTCACTGGCATTGATGACGTCTCCATATGAGTGAAAGATTCTTGAATGGGATGTTTAACAACAATACAACAACAATAACTATGTAAGTGGGAATTTCTTAGAGGGATGTAAACAATAAACCAACATGTGATATTACTGCAATGTTGTAAATTTTTAAATACAAATGTAATTGGTTAGGTCTTATAATACAGTACATCCAGAGAATTCAGACCCTTGTTAAATTTGTATCTACCACTGAATGGCTGGTACCACAAATTTACTAGTAAAAATAAAAAGATGTCAACAAATTATTTAGATGACACTGTAATTGCAGAACATATATCTAAACAAAATCACTTGGACATCACAAACTGAGTGGTTTGTATAAATGAATTAAATTATACAATATCAAACCTTTCCATATCATCATACTAATGCTAGATAAATGAACAATTATTGTGAGAAAGACTTGGATCTATTTATAAAGATGTGGCAAGACTCGGGTCAAAAGAATGCTGGGAAGATTTTATAACAAGTTAAGAAAACTAATAAGTGTTATATCGTAACATTCTCTCTCTGATGCTAGGAATTTTTTTTTTGCTTCGAACAATATTGTCAGTAAATTATTTAGGATTTAAATCTGATGATGATTTATTAATGAACCTATGAGATATAAACTGAAAACCTGGAAAATTTCGCTCCTGTCTAATTTATGTCATTTTCGCCCTTGTGAAAGGTCAAATTTATAATTAAAGTGAAAATTTAAAGCTAAATAATTGAAGCACGGACATACATGTCATCCATGAGATAACTGTGATTTAGTGCAAATTTAAGATAGGATGAATGTTTTCTGTTGTATCAGGGCGCAAATAACCAGGGACGAAATTTTCCTGTTATACAATATAAGCAAGATTTAGGGTTTACAGGATAGGAACTGAAAAATTTCCAGCAAATAGATTTATCAGCAATATTATAAGTATTCAAGCTTAAAATTTTCGTTAGAAGGGGTCTAAAGGGCTTTGTCGGTTATATGTATTCTTGCCCTACCTATAAAACCTTGACCCTAGGGTTATAATTTCACAATTTTTGTTTACTTTTCCCCCATGAAATGCATCATACCAGATTTGAAGAGAACTGCTTATTCAGGTATTCAAGTTTTTCAATACTAAAAATGTTCAAAAGTTCTGCAAATAGCAAGACCTCGCAACAACAATAACGAACTGCAATGGATCACAATGTCTTCTTAGAAGCGTAAATTGGGATATTTGACATTGCTAAAATTTGGCCAGTTTGGTCTAAATTAGGGCGGTTATTTTTTACCAGTAATATTTTGGCCATTTGTGAGAAAAGTTATGACCCAATCTGCTTACCCATAGGTCCTCCATCGCTGAGTGCTTAGACAATTGTGCTTTAAAGCATGAGGTCTCTCACCTCTTGTCAGCGAAGGTTCGAACCCCGCTAGAATCTAAGCTGATTTTGTGAGAATGTTTGCCACTTTACTTGAGGAGGGACGGTGGTCTTTTCCAGGGTACATTATTAACCATGTTCTCTCCTCTACCTTTAAAACACCACTCAAACAAAAAAAGCCTACATGTACCCATTCATCTTGGTTATGATGTCAATCTTTTCATGAGCCCAAGTTCCCTTATTACTATATTCAGTGTAGCCAATCTGTGCTTAATTAGGCAATACTACTAAGAGGGTGATTGTCATATTGGCAATAAGTATACCCACAGTCTAATTATAAGCATGATGGCTACAGATAGCACTTTATGACTCTCACACTTTTTATGTTGACACAAACTGGAAAGAGGTAGAAGTCATCATGACTTCCAAAAATAACTCCCCAACTGTGAGGAGGGAATCCTGTCATTCTATTCCATAGATAATAAACCAAGCATGAATTTTCTGTCTGGTTTGGCATCAAACATATATATATTCCAGAAAGTGAAATTTTGGCCACTTTTACGGAGGTGGTCACATTGGCCAAAATTAACTCATCAACCCCTGAACATGCTGAAAGACAATGGACCTTTCTATAAACCAATGACATAGACCAGTACAGATATGTCTTTAAGGGAAAATGGGTTAAAATATGGTAAATAAATATGGCAATATACAGTAACACTGATGACCTTCAAATGAAGTTCAAGCTATACATTCCAATTCTTTACTGATATTTGTGAGGAAAGGTGAAGGTTATTTCAGATACTATAAATAGACAATGTCAAAACACACAGAAGGTATTAGTATCACTATCAAAAAGGTTTAAAATATGCACAAATTATATAAATTATCTTCATGTTACATGTACTACAAAAATTGAAATCTAGGCCTAGGTGTCAAAAAGCAAACAACAAATAAATAAAATTTACCTAGATTTTGCACTGTGTTTATATGAAACCCTGGAGGGTAAAACAAAATAAAAAACAAACATGTGTTTATATGAAACCCTGGAGGGTAAAACAAAATAAAAAACAAACATTTCTATAACACACATCTAGAAAATCAAATGTAATAATATTAGAAACACATGATACTTCAAATGATAAAAAGTTACAAAAAATGACAATAAAGAAATGCGCACAAACACACAGAGATCTGTGTCTGGAATGTGGACACTAACTATAGTGCAACGATGTGTCGGAACTAAAGTGATAACGACAACGAACTATACACAATACCTGCTCTGACGCCGAAGATACAAGCTGGGAGAGAGAATAATAAACATTTATTTTATCTGAAATTTGATGGTTTTCACCTGGCATAAACACAAAACACTGATGTAAAAACATTTATAACAATACAGTCAATAGATATGTTCCTATATCATTATTACCTGCTGCAATGATAGCCCGCCCATAATACTTTTATTTGAAAAATACTGTATACCTGGAAATTTTTGCTTCCGTTCAATTTTTTGCCATTTCAGCCCTAGATGAGAGGGCGAGTTTAAACAAAAAACAATATTCTCAATCTTAGTAATTGAAACACAGATATACATGCCATCCATGAGATTATGATGTCTAATGGCAAATTTAAGACAGTGTGAATATATTTTCTGTCGTAAAAGGACAAAAATAGTCAGAGGCAAAAATTTACAAGTACGCAGTACACAACAGATAGTCTACACAACTGCATTGGACACTGGCATAAATATAAATTGACCATATGACTGATCAATTCTAGAAGTGTGTTTCTAAGGGTGTGAATAAAAGATGGGCAAGTCTTTTAAACACTTTTTTTTACGTTAAATTGTATCAATAAATATTTTCTGGTCAAAAACAGTTTTGTTGTTTTTGGATTTAACTTAGAAAAACAGAACAGATGGGCCACACTTAAAGATAGCCTGTATGGCCCTATTTTTCTAAGAAGAATATTATACTACCCACAGGTAATAAGCAGGAAATTATGACATACAGAATTTGTCTGAAAATAGAAATACAGTACTGTAATATCAGTTATTTTCGTAGATTTAAATTTTCATTTTTTTTTTTTTTTTAAAATGAATTAATTGACATTAATTTTCATTGACTTTCAGCCCTGACATTCAATCAGGTCAATGGAGGTACTTTACATTTACATACACATTTTAACTTTAGTAATTTTATATATTGTGTTAAAGAAAATGCCTGGCTTTATCAGTGTCAGCTAAGTGTTTGATGTAGGATATAAAAATAGAACATCATATTGATAATACTATACATAATACACAGCGTTATTTATACAGAGGCACATGTATATTGTCTGTCAAAGGTCAAGGTCTGTTCATTGTGAGATATCCTATTCTCAATCTATTTTCATTAATTTTACATGTTTTGGTCACCCTCAAAATAACGAAATATATCTTCAACGAAAATATATGATTTTACAGTGTATATTGTTTACATGGAAATTTTTGCTCCTGTTTAATTTTCAATCTTAGATGACAGGGAGAATTTAAAATGAAAGCGAAATTTACAAACTAAATATCAAATATACATGCCATCCATTAGATTAAGGTGATTTAGGGCAAATTTAAGATGGGGTGAATATGTTTTCTGACGTAAAAGGGTGAAAATAACCAGGGGCGAAAATATCCACATATGTATAGGTACTCATTGGTTGTTTGATTCAGAATATAAAGATCAAAATGTGCTGAAAACAATACACATAATACTAATGTAAACCATGTAAAACAATACAGTCAACAGATATATACGTATATAGAATACCCACACCATACATCACATAAGTACTATCTGGTCATTGTGATTCAGAATATCAAAAGTTCAAAATGTACTGAAAAGAAAACTTGAAATGTATGTACTTCACCTCAAAAAAACTTTTAACCTTGTGCAAGGTAAAGTGAGGCTGTGGTTTTTTTTTCATTGTTTTTTACTACTTAGATTGATATACAATAACAAAAAAAGAGATTTACATGGGCATAAAAATTCTTAAATTCCTATAGATTTTGTGAAAATTGCTTGAGAAACCCTAGTTTGGCACTTTTTCACTTGCAGTTGATTAACTCAACCTTACTATTTGTATATGAATACCACACTGGACTTGACCTTACTTTCACAAAATGTTAGGAATATAAGACTGTTTATAGCTCTAATTCATTATTGTACATCAAGTACAAGTAGTAAAAGCAGAAAAAATCAAAATAAACGCAGCTTGCCCCATTAATAGTCAATATATGAAAAAATAATAATGCATAGTTTGTTGCTTTACCTTATTCCTTATACCTTATTCTATGACCTATTTATATCCCCTGAATTGAAATCTATTTTCAGCATCCTACCCTATCTTGCAGCTGTAACATTAGGTTAAAAATAATATCAAATAGCACTAGATGTTGTTTTTGGAAAGTTACAGTCCTGAAAAGATTTGTGATGATCAGACTGACAGATAACTGTGACAAAACCAATATGTCTCCCCAGCCTGTTGTGTGTGAGGGAAGAAACATAAATAACAAACAGGTACCCAGTACAAGTATTACATCAACTGTACTGACAAATATAAATATGGATATTGTCTGATTCACATAACTTGGCGAGGCGGAGTAACCTTTTAATCATCATATGGTTCATTCTACTCACTTTTCGGTTGAGACAGGCCTCATGGAAAAAATTTTTTTTTATTACCAACTGGATAACGTACATATGAGAACAAGTAGGAACAATTACCATTGCCAGTGTAATTCTAATGTATTACCTAAAATTTAAACTTGTCCAGGTCAAGAAAGGATTTGCAAGACTTGGCCCCACCAGGTTATATGGATTTTACTATACACATGCATGAAGATGAAAGTGCAAGTCTGTACTGCAGATAGCAGAAATGTTAAAACAATTAAACAAATCTGTATGAGACAAGGTTTACATTTGAACCACATTAGCCAAGGCTTTTAAAACCACCAAATGAACAAAGCTATTATATTTGATAATTATATTTCTTTATGTTATATAACAGAGAAAATGAAACTGAGTTTCAACTTACTTGAATTCATCTGTATCATTTGACAGTTCTTGTTCTATCTGCATAAATACATGGACCTGCAATAACACAAATATATATATATTGAATAAACTTTTTAATACTGTAAATCTGATTTCATTTTGTGAGAATTTTTATTTACACATAATTTCACTAAAACTCTCCCTCACAAAAGTAAAATTTTCACTTTATTTCCTAACCTGATACTGAAAGTGACACTGAAAGGCGCAATGCAATGTTCTTGGACTCGACTTTAGTCATAAAATAAATGGATAAGTTTTAGAAAATGGACATTGGTTGATATTTAATTTGAGTCCAGAATACAGAACACAGGTGTATGGAATACAACTTTTGCAATGATGTATGATGAAATGGACAATCAAAATCGTGAAAATATCACCTTGCTAATAAATTTGGAACAGGTGTTTTGTGAGAATAAAGTCCCATGAATGTTTCCGGATTTACAGTTAGTCAAGCATCTGTGAAGACTGACACAAACCCAGCTAGTCTAAAGTCTTTAATTTGCTCACCCCAACTATTCCTTTGCCAAGCGTTCAACATATAAAGGGAAAATCATGGCCCTTTTGGATAAGACTTATACAACGACTTCCACGAGTAAACAAGTAAAATTTCTGACAAGCACAGCTTAGGTTCCAGTGGGGCTCAAACCATAGCCACACTGATTAGAGTTGATAGACTTCACAGTTTTTATCATGATAACATGCATATCTAATTTAACAGAAAATTAACAACACTCAAAATTCAACAGAAACAACATCTACATTACCATTTCTGTTATAACTGTTGGCCACAGAGAGGTCAGCTGATGGACAGACATTCTCAAAATCAAAACTCGCACACACAGAAAAACTTGTGCCATTATTGAAGGAGCTTGATGAGGAACTCGTAAACTATCAGCCAATCGTTCTACAAACAAAAGTCAAAAGAAATGAAAAAATAGTTAAAATCAAGTCCATGTAAATAGTTTGATAATGCCTAAAAGAAACATAATGTCTTATAATAGTTTCTAAGATAAAGATATTCACAGGAATAATATCAAACAGGTATAAAGATTAGCTGACACTAAAATGATCTCATAACCTGAACAAAAAAGCTGATACTAGTCCAAAAGAAAAAGAAAGAATAGATGGATGAATGGATAGATAGATAGATAGATAGATAGATAGATAGATAGATAGATAGATAGATAGATAGATAGATAGATAGACAGACAGACAGACAGACAGACAGACAGACAGACAGATAGATAGATAGATAGATAGATAGATAGATAGACAGACAGACAGAGAGACACAGATAGGTAGATAGATAGATAGATAGATAGATAGATAGATAGATAGATAGATAGATAGATAGATAGATAGATAGACAGATAGACATAAAGAGATAGACAGTTAAACAGATAGACAAGAAAATGACAGAAATGGATGGATGGATGGATGGATAGATAGATAAATAGAAAGATTGATAGATAGATAGATAGATAGATAGATAGATAGATAGATAGATAGATAGATAGATAGATAGATAGATAGATAGATAGATAAATAGATAGATAGATAGATAGATAGATAGATAGATAGATAGACAGACAGACATTCAGACAGACAGACAGACAGACAGATAGATAGATAAATAGATAAATATTGTTACCCTGTATCTCTGGCATACACTTCTGATATTGGTCAGGATCACTACAGAAAATAGTAAAAGCTAATCTCTTCAACATTTGTGCTTTCTGCTCCAATTCCTGCTCTTTGCTGCTGAACAGATTAAGTGATCCAGACTGTGTTATTGTGACTCGATCTGTAAAGAACATAAGAGTATAACTTGTTTTGAAATACTGTTTATCTGATGACTGATTAACTGTTGGTTGGATGGATGGATGGATGAACATATGGATACATTTTTTCTGTTTTGTTTTATTGTTGTTCTATGTCACACACAACAATTTTTCAGTTATATGGTTGCAGGCAGTTTTTATTGGTTGAGAAGAGAATTCAAGTACAATGTACCTCGGAAGAAGCCAATGGCCTACTGCATGTAAACTGGCAAACTTTCTCACAAAATCAACTTAGGTTCAGAGAGGAACTTGACCCTGCACTGACTAGAAGAGAGAGACTTCATGGTTTAAAGCACAATGCTCTGACCACTTGACCACAGAGGCCTCTCATACTCATACACAAAAGAACCACTGGATGAATATATTAATTAATGAATGTGTGGATAGATTGATATATAGAGATGGACAGAAGGTTGGAGGGAAGTACAAATAAAGAGAGAAAGACGCAAAATTTACAGATACACCAAGAGAAAAAGTCATCTTATACTTCAAACAAATTTAAAAAATTAGATAAATAAAGAGAAAATATAATCAAATATTTATAAGAAATACATATATTAGATAAATAAAAAAAAAGGTTATCTAATACTTAAAAAAATATGTTAGATAAATGAAGAGAAAATGTCATCTGATATTTCAAACAAATTAAACATATTAGATGTAATGCAAAAAATGACAGTGTAAGTATTATTCACTTATACTTATTTAGATCTAAATCTATAACATTTTAAAGATATAAATTAAAATCTACAAAATATTCAAATATTATGGTAATATGGGTTAACCATTATTAAGAGAAATGATTATTCATCTTTAAACACCTTTTCCCCATATTCTATATTCAAAATAATTGTAATAGTACACAGCATAATAGATACACATCATAATTTGATAATCAGGTAATTGGCCCCCTTAGGTTGACGGGGCAGAACTCAGGTAATGAGATGGCAAAGTGATAATCAATGATCCATAATATTGTTCTATTTCATTTCCTGATTGGAAGTTAATAATGATGACCTACAATCATGTCACCTTGACCTAATTGTGTCTCATCAACTGATGAGTTTGACTCCTAATTAACTAAAGACAAATAATATAAATATTGACAGAAGTAAGAAAATCTATCATTTACTCTCAGAATATTTAGGATACCAGAGGACCTAAGAGGTGAACTGTAAAAAAAGATTTTAATTCCAGATAGAGTTTATGAGGTTTGTTGATTTCTTTATTATTTATTCTCTGCCATAAAGTTAAAGAGGCATTTTACTATTTTTACTATTTAAATTGAAATTCTTATATTCCTTTTTGTATTCACAAGCATTACCCCCCCCCCCAAATGTAGAAGTTTACTCATTTTTATGCCTATGTATATCTCTTTTTTGTTATCATACATCAATCTAAGCAGTAAAAATAGAAAGAAAGATTTTTGAAAAAAACCCACAGTTAATGCCCCTTTAAGCTAATTAGGCCTATATATTCACAGATTTCAAAATTGAAGAGCCGGCCTGGCTCTGTCGGTAGTGTGCTCGACTCTTGATCGTGAGTTCGAGTCCAGCCAGTGGCAGGTTGGTTTCCTGTCTGTCGGATGAGACAGTAAAAACTGAGGTCCTGTGTCACAGTAGGTGTCGGCACGTTAAAGATCCTTCACTGCTCAATGGTAGTAAGTGCAGAGTATAGGCCAAAATTTGAAGCCCTTCACCAGCATTTGGTGACATCTCCATATGAGTGAAATATTCTTGAGTGGGACGTTAATCAACAATAAACAAACAAAATCAAAATTGAATGTACTCACCAACAATTGGTCATTTAAAAATCAAATATTATATACTCATTTTTAGCATGATCAAGTAAACAAATCCCTATATTTAATCAGTTAGAAAAACATTAACTAATACACATCTGTTCAATGTCAATAGTAAAAGTGATAATAGAACTAATTGCCTAATTAATACACAGCACCATTTGGCAAACTTTTCCATTATGATATCATAATTAAATGACGTCAAAAAAGCACATGGAGAGCCATGTGTTAGACATTTGGCGATAGGTCAATTGGCCACAGAGGCACTGGTCTATTAATAATGTAATGTCTGTAGCATGTTGTGCCCCCCCCCCCGCCAAAGAAAAAAGTATGTCACTTTAGAACATTTAACACTAGGTCAATTTTTATACTTTGTAACAAATATTTGACATTATCCTATTCAGAATGTGTTTAAATAAGTAAAAGTATTTATCTATACCATATTGTGTCTTATAAAATAGGTCAATTTACAGCATATGGAACTAGGTCAATGTCTAAAGATTACAAATAGATATCTGACATTATTCTATTTGGCACAGAATGTGTATAGACTATTAATGATATAAGTCTGTATCATGCTGTGTCAAATAAAGTTGGTCAACTTAATACATCTAAAACTAGGTCACTGTTGATGAACAGTAAAGAAATATCTGACATTATTCTATTTGGCACAGAATGTGTATAGACCGTAAATGATATAAGTCTGTATCATACTGTGGCAGATGAAGTAGGTCAACCTAAAACATCCAAAATAAGTCACTGTTGAAAGTACATGCAGAGATATGACATTATTCTATTTGGCACAGAATGTGTATAGACCGTAAATGATATAAGTCTGTATCATACTGTGGCAGATGAAGTAGGTCAACCTAATACATCCCAAACTAGGTCACTGTTGAAAGTACATGCAGAGATATGACATTATTCTAATTGGCACAGAATGTGTATAGACACTGAACAATATAAGTCTGTATCATACTGTTTCAAATAAAATTGGTCAACCTAATACATGTGAAACCAGGTCGCTGTTGATAGACCATAAAGAAATATCTGACAATTCTATTTGGCACAGAATATTTATGGACGATGAATGATTTAAGTCTTATCATTCTGTGCCAAATGAAGTAGGTCAACCTAATAATGGTACATCTAAAACTATGTCACTGTTGATAGAACATACAGAAATATTGGACATTATTCTATTTGGCACAGAATGTGTATGGACCTTAAATGATATAAGTCTGTATCATACTGTGGCAGATGAAGTAGGTCAACCTAAAACATCCAAAACTAAGTCACTGTTGAAAGTACATGCAGAGATATCTGACATTAATCTATTTGGCACAGAATGTGTATAGACAATGAATGATGTAAGCCTGTATCATACTGTGCCAAAATAAATAGGTCAACCTAATGCATCTGAGACTAGGTCACTGTAAAAAGGACATACAGAAATATTTGACATTATTCTGTTTGGCACAGAATGTGTATAGATGATGTATGATATAAGTCTGTATCATACTGTGTCAAATGAAACAGGTCAACCTAATATATCTGAAACCAGGTCGCTGTTGAGACTATAAAGAAATATCTGACATTATTCTGTTTGGCACAGAATGTGTATGGACGATGAATGATTACAGTCTGTATCATACTGTGTCAAATGAAACAGGTCAACATAATATATCTGAAACCAGGTCGCTATTGATAGAACATATACAAATATCTGATTTTATTCTGTTTGGCACAGAATGTGTATAGACGATGAATGAAATAAGTCTGTATCATGCTTTGTTAAATGAAATAAGTCAACCTAATACATCTGAAACTAGGTCACTGTAAAAAGGACATACAGAAATATCTGACATTATTCTATTTGGCACAGAATGTGTATAGACAATGAATGATGAAAGTCTGTATCATTCTGTGTCAAATGAAATAGGTCAACATGACACATCTGAAACAAGGTCACTGTTGATAGACCATAAAAATATCTGACAGTACATCTAAAACTAGGTCAATATGTTACCTGTATGCTGTAAATGATTATATGCAGAGATAGGTAACTTCTACAGCTTACACACAAGTAACAGTAATATTTCACATTAAACACAACATATGTACCAAAATACTAAAATATGAATGAATACCAGCTCTTGTCTGTGAATCTACTCAATAACTATATTAAGTAGTAAATTATGTGACAATATTCTTTTTGGCACAGAATGTGTATAGGCTGTGTATAGCATGTCTTTATCATACTGTGTCAAATAAAATAGGTCAAACTAAAACAACTGAAAGTAGGTCAAGGAATACATGCTATGAACAAATATGTGACATTATATAGTAATGTGTACATACAACATGTATAATGTAGGCTCAACATGTGTAAAAAGCAAACTCAGTTGGAATCTAAGCCAAACACACAGGACAGAGCTGATGCAGGCCCATTGTTATTCTGAAACTGGATCAAACATCTCATATTTTTTAAAAATAATATGTCACTCTATTGATATATTTATACATGGAGACCAGCTCATAAACAATATAAGATACATCTGAAAAACTAGGACACTATCTACAGACTGTAAACACAGATCTGACATTATTTTATTTGGCACAGGAAGTGTATAGACAGTATAAAATGTAAGTCTGTATCTTACTCTGTCAAATGAAATAGGTCAATTTGCTATATCTGAAACTAGGTCACTATATTTAGACTATAAACAATGTAAGATACATCTGAAAAACTAAGTCGCTATCTACAAACTGTAAACAAAGATCTGACATTATTTTATTTGGCACAGGAAGTGTATCGACAGTATAAAATGTAAGTCTGTATCTTACTGTGTCAAATGAAATAGATCAATATGATATGTCTAAAACTATTTCACTATCTACAAACTGTAAACAAAATATGACATTATTTTATTTGGCACAGGAAGTGTATGGACAGTATAAAATGTAAGTCTGTATCTTACTGTGTCAAATGAAATAGGTCAATTTGCTACATCTGAAACTAGGTCACTATATTTAGACTATAAACAATGTAAGATACATCTGAAAAACTAGGTCGCTATCTACAAACTGTAAACAAAGATCTGACATTATTTTATTTGGCACAGGAAGTGTATAGACAGTATAAAATGTAAGTCTGTATCTTACTGTGTCAAATGAAATAGATCAATATGATATGTCTAAAACTATTTCACTATCTACAAACTGTAAACAAAAATATGACATTATTTTATTTGGCACAGGAAGTGTATGGACAGTATAAAATGTAAGTCTGTATCTTACTGTATCAAATGAAATAGGTCAATTTGCTACATCTGAAACTAGGTCACTATATTTAGACTATAAACAATGTAAGATACATCTGAAAAACTAGGACACTATCTACAGACTGTAAACAAAGATCTGACATTATTCTGTTTGGCACAGGAAGTGTATAGGCCAAATATAATGTAAGTTTGTATCTTACTGTGTCAAATGAAATAGATCAATATGATATGTCTAAAACTATTTCACTATTTACAAACTGTAAACAAAATATGACATTATTTTATTTGGCACAGGAAGTGTATGGACAGCATAAAATGTAAGTCTGTATCTTACTGTGTCAAATGAAATAGGTCAATTTGCTACATCTGAAACTAGGTCACTATATTTAGACTATAAAAAATGTAAGATACATCTGAAAAACATGGTCACTATCTAAAGACTGTAAACAAAATATGACATTATTCTGTTTGGCACAGGAAGTGTATGGACAGTATAAAATGTAAGTCTGTATCTTACTGTGTCAAATGAAATAGGTCAATTTGCTACATCTGAAACTAGGTCACTATATTTAGACTATAAACAATGTAAGATACATCTGAAAAACTAGGACACTATCTACAGACTGTAAACACAGATCTGACATTATTTTATTTGGCACAGGAAGTGTATAGGACAGTATAAAATGTAAGTCTGTATCTTACTGTGTCAAATGAAATAGATCAATATGATATGTCTAAAACTATTTCACTATCTACAAACTGTAAACAAAATATGACATTATTTTATTTGGCACAGGAAGTGTATGGACAGTATAAAATGTAAGTCTGTATCTTACTGTATCAAATGAAATAGGTCAATTTGCTACATCTGAAACTAGGTCACTATATTTAGACTATAAACAATGTAAGATACATCTGAAAAGCTAGGACACTATCTACAGACTGTAAACAAAGATCTGACATTATTCTGTTTGGCACAGGAAGTGTATAGGCCAAATTTAATGTAAGTCTGTATCTTACTGTGTCAAATGAAATAGATCAATATGATATGTCTAAAACTATTTCACTATTTACAAACTGTAAACAAAATATGACATTATTCTGTTTGGCACAGGAAGTGTATGGACAGTATAAAATGTAAGTCTGTATCTTACTGTGTCAAATGAAATAGGTCAATTTGCTACATCTGAAACTAGGTCACTATATTTAGACTATAAACAATGTAAGATACATCTGAAAAACTAGGACACTATCTACAGACTGTAAACAAAGATCTGACATTATTCTGTTTGGCACAGGAAGTGTATAGGCCAAATTTAATGTAAGTCTGTATCTTACTATGTCAAATGAAATAGATCAATATGATATGTCTAAAACTATTTCACTATTTACAAACTGTAAACAAAATATGACATTATTTTATTTGGCACAGGAAGTGTATGGACAGCATAAAATGTAAGTCTGTATCTTACTGTGTCAAATGAAATAGGTCAATTTGCTACATCTGAAACTAGGTCACTATATTTAGACTATAAAAAATGTAAGATACATCTGAAAAACATGGTCACTATCTAAAGACTGTAAACAAAGATCTGACATTATTCTGTTTGGCACAGGAAGTGTATCGACAGTATAAAATGTAAGTCTGTATCTTACTGTGTCAAATGAAATAGGTCAATTTGCTACATCTGAAACTAGGTCACTATATTTAGACTATAAACAATGTAAGATACATCTGAAAAACTAGGACACTATCTACAGACTGTAAACACAGATCTGACATTATTCTGTTTGGCACAGGAAGTGTATAGGACAGTATAAAATGTAAGTCTGTATCTTACTGTGTCAAATGAAATAGGTCAATTTGCTACATCTGAAACTAGGTCACTATATTTAGACTATAAACAATGTAAGATACATTTGAAAAACTAGGTCACTATCTACAGACTGTAAACAAAGATCTGACATTATTCTGTTTGGCACAGGAAGTGTATAGGCCAAATTTAATGTAAGTCTGTATCTTACTGTGTCAAATGAAATAGGTCAATTTGCTACATCTGAAACTAGGTCACTATATTTAGACTATAAACAATGTAAGATACATCTGAAAAACTAGGTCACTATCTACAGACTGTAAACACAGATCTGACATTATTCTGTTTGGCACAGGAAGTGTATAGGCCAAATTTAATGTAAGTCTGTATCTTACTGTGTCAAATGAAATAGGTTTATTTAGTACATCTGAAACTAAGTCACTATCTACAAACAGTATACAAAGATCTGACATTATTCTCTTTGGCACAGGAAGTGTCAAACAAAATGGGTCAGCTTTAAACATCTGTAGTCTATAAACAAATGTCTGACATTACTCTGTTTGGCACAGAAAGTGTATAGGCCAAATTTATTGTAAGTCTGTATCTTACTGTGTCAAACAAAATGGGTCAGTTTCATACATCTATAGTCTATACACAAATGTTTGGACAAGTGGATTTTAAATTAACACATGTGTAATTTTATCACTTTTCAAAATACTGTTTATTATCAGTGTCAAATCAAGTAAAGGGTGACCTAATTATGCATAAGAAAGTAGGTCATTCTAAATTCTCCAACACCACTTCCTGTATTGTGAAAAGAGGGTATGTAATTTATCTATGATACTGTCTGATGCAAAACGGGCAAAAAGTGTAGATCTTTAACAAAGCATTAAATCAAGTGATCTTAACTATTTTGTTTGGAACAGTGTTGTATATAGACAAATTTATTTAATGTCTACATCACCTTGTGTCTAATGAGATAGATCTACAATGTGCACCCGATAAATAAATTAAATATGGATATAAACCAATATACTCTCAAGAAAACTCAACCTATTCAAGGGAACTAAAATCAAAGTAAACAGACTCCCCAAAACAATATCACCAAATCTTTGATCTAGGATGCATAAAACAAATACTGTATACCTGGAAATATTTGCCCTTGGTTATTTTCACCTTTTTATGACAGAAAACATATTCAACCCATCTTAAATTGGCCCTAAATCATCAAAGTATTACAGATGGCAGGAATGTCCATGCTTTAATTACTTAGCTAGAAAAGTTTGCCTTCATTTTGACTTTTTCCTCTCATCTAAGAGCGAAAATAGTGAAAATTTCCAATTATACAGTGGTAAGCTATTTGGACAAATATTACATGGCAATATACCTAAACATTAATTTGACAACATTTCACATAACTCACATAATACTACCTCCATTGCTGTACTTACTCATCAAGTCTTTAAATGTTGTTTTGTCATGAGTCATCAGATTATCAATAATAGATCGCCAATAACCAATACACTTGACGTCCATCTGAAAGAAGCTGGAATCAAGGAGTAACTCCAAAGCCTCCTTACGCCATGCCTTTCTGGTATATTGGTAGCCACTGATACTGTTCAATATCTGAGAACAAGCTCTGAAGCTGGGGACATTGTGATAGCTTGAAAATAAAATAAAAGTGAAAGTAATAGGAATGTATTTATTGAAGTATTACGGAAACACATGTTCATGTTTACTCATAGTTAGGATCTATTGGGCGCACTACATGTAAAACCAAACAGGTTAGTTTGCATATCAAATTATTCGAAGGCTCTTCCCTGTGCAGTTTATTTATTCCCACTTACCCACCCATTGTCTACTAATTAAATATTTCATGCATTTAACACTCAATGCCTTTATTTTTGTGATGTAGAATTGGACAGAAGGAAGACCGATGAGCTTGTTATTGTGTAAAATGATTTTGAAATGATTAAACTGCACTTTCAGAGCACTTCTCATCTCATATAACATGTTTGTGTTACTTTTATAAATGATTTATTTTCATTTGAGTGAAATGAATAAAAACATAAAAAACTCTTAAGTAAATTGACGAGTTCTAAATATCCCAAAAGAGTACGTAAAGAGGTCGAAAGTGTCTTATTGGTCACCTGGGTCCCCAACCTACCTGCTAAACCCTGACCCAGGGGTCATACAATTTAGAATGTTCCCTTGCACATATCCCAAAATGTCCCACTATGTACCAAATTTGAAGAGAAATGACCAAGTTTAATAATGTTGAAAAGTTAAAACAAATATTAATACAGAATAATGAGTGGCATTGGTTGATCTCAGAAATTGTATTGATGAAATAAATGAACAGCTTTTAAGAATTCATGGTATAAAAATGTATGTAACTGTAGGCCTAATCACTTTGAAGCCTAGGGTTCAAATGTTGATGTACCTGTGATTCCTGAGATATGGGAATACATTATACAAGATGGTGACCAGAAATGGTGCTACTTTATCTTTCTCATCACTGGTGTAGACTACATCAAGTAGAGGAGATGTCAACTGTAAAGAGAAACCGACAAGATGAAAATGACAATCTATCAATCAGCAAGTACTCATAACTGACAACTTCCTATAACAGTCTTTATACAGTGTCCTGTTTATGACAGCAATTGGTTGCAAAATTACAGCAAATATCACACAAGACCAAATTTTGTTGTCATTATAACAAGTATCTTGTAAATGTCTGTCTGTTTATATATTGTTTTATGCAACACTTAACAATTTTTCAGTTATATGGCTGCAACCAGTTTTGATAATGGAGGAAAGAACCTGTTTACAATGTACCTGGGAAGAGACCACCAAAAGATACCACTTTTTGTTTCGGAACTCTACATTTATTTTAAATTCCAGCTCAAATGATGAAGTCTTATTGACAGAAAGAATCGCCTTGATCACTTGTTTTGGTATCTTTGTTTTGCAAGGCTATACTGTATGTGTATTTAAATTAGCGCACTTATACTTGAGCACTCCCAAGGGGCATACACTTATTACCGCAATCTTGAATTCACACAAATAATTTCATTAGCTTTGTCACGTATACAGAATGACAGGATTGAGAAAATTTAGCGCTGCTCTTGAATTAGCGCAATGACTTGAGTGCAAAAGGCGCTAATATTGGAATACCCCTAAAATAACTACACTTACAGTAACTATGTTCAGAAGGCTCTTTTATCATGTGTTATAAACTACTGTCAAATGCTGGCCACAATCATGCCAAATTTGCTTCAAATTTGAGGAAAACATTTTGTGCTATTTGAAGAAATGTTGCAAATGGAAAATACAATGAGAGCAGACCAAAAGTAATATGGCCCAATTTTTCATCTCAAGGATATGAGGATATAAAAAAAGATAAAAGTATATACTACCTCTGCTAGGAGTACCAAGGCTTGCACACTGTACTTAGAGTCTATGGCATTTGTAAGTTTAGGATCAATGTCTCGTCTCTCCTTTCTTGTTGGAGCTGGTTTCTCTGTGAATGTAAACAATGCCATAGGTAGTTAGTTTACGATAACTTGTGTGATTTCAAAATTGCTTAACTTAATATTGACGACAGAATTATAAAAAAAAAACCAAATAACTGTGTAGCTGCTCCAATGACAACCCAATCCATATGTCATAATCAATTGTGATAATAACAATCTTTCTTTTGGAGTGACGATGAAAATTCCATACACATTCGTAAAAGTAAACTAGAATTATTTTCAGACATAGATGGCAGACTGCAGTAGGTCACTAGAGTGATTCAAACGCCCCAACATAAACTCACCATATGCATCAGACTCTGAAATATCCTCTTCATCAATTTCCAATGGCCCAGCTTTTTGTGGTCCAGGTTTAACAGCCAGGTTTCTTCGTAACCATGTGGTCTGTTCCAGAGATGAACCTGCAATCATGCTTACCATCTCCAATAGCCTTTGTGTAATATCCTGTAAATCTTTCTGATTTTTCTTGTCGTCCAACATTGGCATCTTCTGGACAAACTCGTTCAATATCCTAATAAAAACAACAGGAAATTTCATATGGAACATTGATAAACAGAGTATATATGTAATTTTCTTTTATGAATAACATTTTTATTTCATAGCTACGCACCTGTGTTAAATATTCTTTTTCTGTCTCACACGACAAAATAAAAATGTTGTTCAAAAACAATTTTAAAATATTCTATTTATTACATATTTATTTCTCAAAAACAAGAAAAAGTAATCCCAAAATTTGAAAAGTATTTTGATTGGCTGAGTGAAAATAACAGTTTACATGGATTAAGCATAGTGTTATTTTCCACAGTGTGAAAAAAACCCATTAAAAATAAAAAAATTATTTAATTGATAAATCCTCATATTTCACTACCAAAAATATAATAAAATGTTTTTACCCTTGATATTTTGGTATAAAATACCACACCCTACGAATTATCAGCTATATGGAGGTAATCAGTATTTGGTAGGGGGAGGCTTCAATGTATCCATTGGCCTTCTGACAGTAAACTGGCAAACCGCCCTATATAATCAATAACCTTGTATCGCATTGGTACATGTCATGAAAATAAAATGCAGCTGACTAGTACAGTATTTCATTTTATCCAAGATTTTAACAAGATGTGTTTGTGAAACACAAATGCTCCTGGTCCCAACAAATTTCCATGCTGGCAAAATATTGCAATGTCCTACATTTTGACCCCACCTCACCCCAGGGGCATGTGATGTCAGTGAAGTGTGAGCAACCCTTAGATGAACCTACACTCTAAGTTCGGTTACTGTATCACAATCCAAACTTGAAGTATTGCACTTTATATGTATGCAGGATGAAATTACAGACAGACAGATGCACGACCCAAATACTATATGCCCCCAGTGGACCTTTCAGGCTTGGGGCATAAAAATGAAATCCCTATTTTATCATAAATGTCATGCAAATATACAATATAACTGCCTTGACTCAACACTCAAGTTTCCAGTTCCCAACCATCCAATATGAGTAAATATTATAACAGTACTTACTGTAGCAGAATAAATTTGCCAGGTGGAGATAGATTTAACTGCATTCCATCCCTCAGCAATGTCAGAAGAGATGACCATGAGTCAATCAGCTGACTGACAGGTGTATGTTGTACATACGCAAAGAAAAACTGCAACATGTTGACCTCTAATGCTATACCTTTCTGTAAATGCAGAAATATACTTAGTCAGTCACAACAAACATTTGAAAACATTCACTGTATACCTTGAAATTTTCCCCATTGATTATTTTCACCATTTTATGACAGAAAATATATTCACCTCATATTAAATTTGCCCTAAATTACCATAGTGTCATGAATGGCATGTACGTCTATGCTTCGTTTTAAATTCACTTCATAATCAAAGGACGAAAATGGTGAAAATTAAACTGGAGTGAAATTTTTCAGGTATACAGTATTTCAAAAGTTTTTAACAACACTGAACATTTCTTCAGTCATACAGTAGAAGGCAGTTTTTAATGGAGGAGGTAAAAGCCTGGTTACAATGTACCAAGGAAAAGATCACCACCTTTCCATAAATTAACTCACGGACTTCATAAATTAACTCACGGACTTCCTGACATGGCCAGCATATTTTTATACAAGGACCAAACTTGCTTTAATTACAGGTGAGACTTCATGATTTGAATTCTGATGTGCTAACCACTTGACCCAGTTCAAGAAAATAAAAACAGAAATATATTCAGAAACTGAAAGAGTTTACTAAATATACAGAATGTATGCACATATTCACACACTATAAGTAGACAATCATACTGTTTTAAGAGATTAAAATATACAAATAAAGTGGAATCTCGTTACCTCCAAATTCACGGGACCGCCCCTCTCAATTTGAGATATCTGAAATTCAAGATAACAAAGGTTATAATTGATATATTTATCTATGCATTAAAATCAGGACCGGCCATTCAACTTTGATATACCCGGAATTTCTACTCATCCGACTTTGACATACCAAGATTCCACTGTATTCTATATTTGTCCATCAGTACATAAACATTATATTGTATTAACAATTTACAGGTATTATAATACCTTTCCTCTGTCCATCTCTGTAGCCGGTGGCTGTTTTAGGACCTTTGTAACAGTCTGTACAAGAGTGTCTGTTGGAAGGACTTTGATATCTCTGACAAGATGTACAAGTAACAACTGCTCTTCACATGGACCAGATAACACCTGCGTACAATAAACAGTGATCAAGATACATACAGTATAAAGTATCAAATTCAAGCATGTTTTTTCATATATATTTGTTTTCTTTTAAATATGTTTTTTTTTTCAATTTGGTTTTTTTTTCTCATAACAAAGATATGAAGACACAACAGCTAAACCAAACTGTACATGTCATACCTTTTCTGAGGTCAATTGGGACATTTTAACTCATTGACCCCTGAAAAACAATCAACTCTTCTAAAAAATCAATTACTTAGACCAGTCCAAATGTGTCATTAGGGGTGAATGAGTTAAGGGACAAAACAAATTTTTATGGACAAATGTGATATATTACTGGGACATTTTCAGGGATAATAAATAACATGTATTCTAAGCAGCAATACCTTTAATTTACAAGTTTTCTTGGAATACATTTTGGTTGTATTAATGGCAGTCTCATGCAATGTTGAATTTACATGACACAGTCCATGCCTTATAGCTGTTCCAAGTCTGTTAAGCAAGTCTATGTGGATCTTCCCAAGAATACTAAAAGACCTTTCAAAATCAGTGCTGGAATGAGCATTACCAGTACTTAGCATTGTGTTGGCAAAAGAGGCCAGATTCTCTTACAGAGCAGAACCGTCTGTTAGTTTATGAGAGTAAAATGGCGGCACACATTGGGGTTACAGGATAACTGGACAAGAGAAAATGTTATGGAGATAAAGGCATCCCAGCATAACAGTAAATGGGGAGGAGGTGGATATTATGAGACTTTTGCTGTCCCAGCAGGACATATGGCACATATGGATAAACCAAATTATTGACAAAAAAGATGGACACCATAAATTCTTAGACCTGCATACGATTTACAATCCAGCCAATGACACATGTTATATAAGAAATATGCAATAATACAGATTCACTGTCTACAACAATAAAAATTTTAAACACTGAAAGTTCTAACAGATATATGACTAAATATATTACCTTTTTGTTTGGACCAGCAATTTTCTTCCTTCTGTCATTCCAAGCGACACCAACTGCCCCAAGTAGATGTGTACCATGTGGTAGAGATATTGGGCTCACAAACTCAAGTATACATTGTTTTATTACCTGAAAAATAAAAGTCCTTATTATTTCTGATTACCTTATGTTATTAGAAAAAAGCCATCAATTTTCCCAATACTTTAGCTCAACCTTTTTTTTTATCATGTTGATGATGTTATTGCTTGTAAAACTTCTAAACATGACATACTAAGAAATACATTATTTATTATATCAATAACATAAAAAAAATATCGGGTCAAATTTATTTATTTCCCATTCAAATATAAAAAATCATGTTCAGTATGGTACAACAAAAAATTTTATATTTTTAAGTCTTCTCCAAATTAGCAATACCAACTGACATTTCATCAGCATTTCCAATCATTTGTCATATTTGTACAAAAATGTCCACTTGTAGTCTATCTTAAAATCATATAATCTTAGTTAAGCTTGAGTCAATCGGTGGACTTCAGACCCAGATATTACTCCAGATAAGGATTAACGTGGGCTTTATTGTAAAGATAAAACATTATAATCAACAATCCCTCACTGCATCAACAAAGTCCATAATGTGGGTATTGTTTTAGAGAAAAATATATAACCTTCCATATCCAATGTCTTCATCATATTCTCCACTTGGATAACACTTTACTTTGGCAAAGGACATAACTGCCCGATTCACATAACTTGACAGGGCAGAATAACCTCTTGATTATCATACTGTTGATTCTACTCACATTCCAGTTTATAGGCTTCACAGGAAACGCTATCTAGATAAGTGTACATGCATGATAAAAAATAGGAATGATTACTCTTACCAGTGTAATTACAATATATTACCTAAAATTTAAATTCCTCCAGGTGAAGAAAGGATACACAAGACCCACCCTGCCATAACTAACATCATGGGACTGTGCCAGTCACTAGGTGAGGTCACCAGAGTACACATTTGATTTGATACACTTCCAAACAATGGTGGGGGGTCATTAACATAAAACAAGTGTAACACAATATATGAACTGCAATTTGGGTGTGTCAAATATCAACAATCCTTTTGTGTGTCTAATTACCAGATGCATCTAATTACCAGGAACATGTTCATGTCTTCATAAGCATGTAATATTCTTGGCATGACATGTTGCACATGCATTGTAAATTGAATTTGGAACTGAAAAGTTTGCTTCACTCTCTAAGACACCGAAAACAAAAACAATAAACAAGCACACAAAAAAACATCCAGGGTTCTAATTACCTTTGGATTACCCATAATCCAAGTTTCTGTGCCCTCTTCTAGTTGTTCTGCGGACTTGACTGCTTTCCACATGGACGTCATACAAGCTATTATTCTTGGCATGATACTTAGCAGGCCACGCCTTGCCTCAAGTACAGGACTTGGTCCAGCATCTCTTTGTGGGCTTGTTTCCTACAGTAACAATAAGATATTCTTTTATTTTTGAAAAAAATACATAAACACTTCATGTTTTTTGTTTTTTCTTATGTAAAATGATTATCAGGGATACTCCTTCACTAACAACTTTCTGAGGTTAGTTAATTTAATTTTGAATTGGAATGGTGTTTTATGCCACACTCAACAATAAAGGACAATTATTTGTCAGCTTTTAAGGAGTTACATCCTTCTGTCACTGACGTAGTTGAAGACAGAACTACATCTGTAGGTTTTCAGCACTGTTACTCGTCCAACTGCCAGTGATGTAAAAAATGTATTTAAAAGTTGACAACCCACCCTACTGCCGCTTATAGTGTTGAAGACAAATCTATACAGTAAAACCTGTATTTGGCAGAAAGTTGCCAGACTAATCAAACTGTCCATTATAGATAGGTGTCCACTGAATGAAGGATGACCATTCACTGCTAAAACATTCATACACATGATCAACACATCGCTCTTGTAATCAACTGTTACAATGCAATGCAAGGAAATAAATATCAAGCAAAAACACAAAATTAACCATGTTAAAAATTGTAAGAGTGTTTCTCAAAATAGAAGTTGGGATATAAAGCTTTGAGAGAAAGTGCCTGTGGTAATGGAAATTTATCACAGGAAAAGTGTCCACTAATCCCAGGTTAAAAATAAAGAAATCATGCATATTGTGTCAACAACTTTGTCCATTGTCCAGGTAAGGGATGTGTCCATTCATTTAAAAATGACCCTAGTCATCTTCTATAACAATGTAAATCGGAACCTATAAAACTGTCCATTATCAGAGGGTGTCAGCTGAATTAAGGTGTCTGTTATGGCAGGCTTCATTGTATTTGTTAAGTACATACCCTACTGTGACTTATGGAGTTGAATACAAAATATATATGGTAATGTATGTGAAGTTCTTACCCTCTTGCCACTTAGGAGGATGAAGATACTGCCATATATGGGGTTGAAGACAGAAATATATCTGTTTGTTAGGTATAACCCTACTGTTATTTATGAGGTAGAAGTCAGAAATATATCTGTCTTAAGTACTTACCCTACTGCACTTATGAGGTAGAAGTCAGAGATACATCTATTAAGTACAATTCCTACTGCCACCTATGAGGAAGAAGTCAGAAATATATCTTTATTAAGTACTAACCCTACTGCCACTTATGAGGAAGAAGTCAGAAATATATCTTTGTTAAGTACTTACCCTACTGCCACTTATGAGGTAGAAGTCAGAAATATATCTTTGTTAAGTACTTACCCTACTGCCACTTATGAGGTAGAAGTCAGAAATATATCTTTGTTAAGTACTCACCCTACTGCCACTTATGAGGAAGAAGTCAGAAATATATCTTTGTTAAGTACTTACCCTACTGCCACTTATGAGGAAGAAGTCAGAAATATATCTTTGTTAAGTACTTACCCTACTGCCACTTATGAGGTAGAAGTCAGAAATATATCTTTGTTAAGTACTTACCCTACTGCCACTTATGAGGTAGAAGTCAGAAATATATCTTTGTTAAGTACTCACCCTACTGCCACTTATGAGGAAGAAGTCAGAAATATATCTTTGTTAAGTACTCACCCTACTGCCACTTATGAGGAAGAAGTCAGAAATATATCTTTGTTAAGTACTTACCCTACTGCCACTTATGAGGAAGAAGTCAGAAATATATCTTTGTTAAGTACTTACCCTACTGCCACTTATGAGGAAGAAGTCAGAAATATATCTTTGTTAAGTACTGACCCTACTGCCACTTATGGGGTAGAAGTCAGAAATATATCTTTGTTAAGTACTCACCCTACTGCCACGTATGGGGTAGAAATCAGAAATATATCTTTGTTAAGTACTCACCCTACTGCCACTTATGAGGTAGAAGTCAGAAATATATCTTTGTTAAGTACTCACCCTACTGCCACTTATGAGGAAGAAGTCAGAAATATATCTTTGTTAAGTACTCACCCTACTGCCACTAATGGGGTTGAAGACATGAATTAGATTGGTAAGTATCTGTCCAGCACTACCAGTATCTGGGGTGATGTTGGTGATAGATGGTGCTGGAAGACCAACCATGCCTACTGACACTGGTGACAAATTATCTAGAAGACAATAGTGACAAAGTGTGGTCAGACCCTCCAGTAATGTCACAATATGATCTGGAGGTAGGTTCACTAAGTTTGTCGTGCTGTAAAATAAAAACATAAAAAAATTTAAATGAAAATATTCTAATGAATACATTTTTGCGTAAAACATGATTTTAACAAATGCTGTTACACATTTTTCATAGATATTGTGTCTGTTTTCTTTTGTGATATCAAAATTTGTAAAAAAATTATATATATAAAAAAACAAAACAAAAAGAAGAGTAATGTGCCATGAAACATGTGAAACATGGCAACCCATACTGTTGAAAGACTAAACTGAAAAAGTTTTCTCCTAGTATCTATTATTTTGTGGATAAACAAAGTTATATGTACATTGTATTTCATCGACCACTAGCATCAGCTAACTGTAAAGAGTTTGACTTTCAAGCACTAAGTCCTGGGTCTCAGTTCCCAGTACACAGCCATACAAATGATGGCAGATTGTTTTATTGCCAAGCGATTGTTATATGAAGTGAAAGTTGAGGATTTTTGGATGAGACTTAAAACTGAAGTCTTGTCTTGGCAGGCGAGACACATAAAAAGGTCTCAATACATTGGCATCAGTCTATGGCATAGGTCAAGATTTGTTGCACCTCATCATAAGTTGATTACATCTCAATGTAACGTATTCTACCCTACAAGCACCCCTCCCGTATTGTTAAGATTTACTCATCTTTTTTTCTAGTCTATTGTTGAGAAGATGTGAAGCAGAAAAACGTAAGTAACAGTTTATCTGTAGCACCCCAGCAATGGAAGAATGTTTAAGTTTAAACTTTATCTACTTTACAACTCATATAAATGTCTCTCGTGGGCTCCAATGTTGGTATGCGGGGGTAATTTGCTGTGGGAGGAAACCGAAGTGCTCAGAGAAATCCCATGTGTCCGAGTTGGCTACTGCCATACCATCTCACATACTCCCCTGCCAACTCCAAAGATCAAACACGGGTCAAATTGGTGAGAAGCGAGTGCGATACCCGGACATTCTAATGGAAGAATGTTGATGGGTGTCCTTGGTAATATCTACCACAACTTTACACCGTGCCTTATGAAAAACTAACTGTTTATGTCAATTTGACCATTAATTGGTCCCCATAAAGGTCCGCTCCTATTTTCTATTTTTTGTTGTGCCCTGGGCTCTTACTGAGTCAAATATGATTGGTGAAAAATTTGGATGCAAAACAACAATAAAACAAAAACATGTACTTTATCATATTTACAAGTTAGTGTAGTCAATAACAGTCCTCAGTAACCTAACTAAAGTCCACACGACTCTAGAGAGGTCCCTTGATATCCTCACACTGCACTGCTTTGAAAACGAAGCCCAAAGGTCAAGTGCAGTTCTCTGTGCGCAAGGATGAGCTCATCATTGGACTGCTTTGTGATCATTTTGAAATTTGTACCCAGTTTGCTTCATACGTGTATATAAAGGCATACAAGCTGTCAAAAAGGATTTTTTGTGTTTGTATTAAAAATTTAAATAATCATCGACTTATACAAATCAAATGCTTTTAAAAATCCCGGAGTGAAAAAAAATTGTTTTAATGAAGTATTTGTGAAAAGAAATCGAATGTGATTAATGGGCAAGTAAACAGTTCTATTCTTACATGGATGGCAGGAATATCAATCGTTGGCGTATTTCATTCATTCTAGACAA
This sequence comes from Atrina japonica, assembly GCA_030159075.1. Taxonomy (NCBI): domain Eukaryota; kingdom Metazoa; phylum Mollusca; class Bivalvia; order Pterioida; family Pinnidae; genus Atrina; species Atrina japonica. Next base: position 730,547 of record BROG01000103.1, on the reverse strand, counting down.
TACAATGTGTGTATGTATATATATATATATATATATATATATATATATATATATATATATATATATATATATATATATATATATATATATATATATATATATTTTTAGTCTTTTAATAAAAGTTTTGGTCTAATTGTTAAATTTTTTTTTTTTCTCATCAAAATGACAGTCTATATGCCTTTAAGAGAGACAACATATTACTCTATTTTTTTGTATTTCAAGGTATACAGTACAATTACCTGTCATTTTCGTTCCGTTCATATGTTGCAGCAAAAGACTCCAGATTTCTGCACAGCTGAGATACGACACTCATTATAATATTTGTCAATGATTTGCCCATATATGGTAAAGATGATGTAACCACTGCTATCCAATGACGGTGCAGATGACATAAATGCTTCTGTTTTAAGGCACTCAATACACAGGACATAAACATCCCTTGCTGAACGATTGGCTTGTTCATCAGAAATTTGGCATTCAGCAGTGACTGATGAAAGTTAACTTTAGGACGTTCCCATTCAGTGGAAACTGTAGGGGAAACAGGGTCCACATCACCCTGAATTTTCTCTACATTTCCCTCTAGTATTATAACTGCCAACAACAAGTTAAGAAGTCTAATTTGGAATGTTTCATTTGCAGATGGGTCCAAGTTATCTTCATTGAATTCTACAATTGCTTCAGTAACCATTGATACAGTATCACGCTGATTTTTCTTCCTGGAGTTAAAAACAGTTGCTAAGCAACAATGGAGTAAAGCCTTCTGTAATTTACATCTGTTTAGCAAGTCTTTTATGTAAGACATGAAGCTCTTTCCGCTTTCTTTCATAATTACGATTAATTCTGAGATCAGAAGTGTTAGCACTTCAGTTGCTAGAATGTGCACTTCTTTGTTAGCGTGTAGCTCTTCCTGCGACATTTTGCTGACCATCAAGTTTGGATAATAGCTGCGTACAAAGTACAGGCATATAGATATCAAAATTTCTATAAACATATTGCTTCTGTAACTGGACATGACATCAGGCGTAAGTTCACCATAGAAATTGTTACCAAACACAGATTTTCTGTGGCGAGAGAGTAGCATTTGTAATTTTGCCAGTTGGGAAGGTCTAACAGCGCTAATACTTGTCGTTACCATGGATGTAACCACTAGTCGAGGACACGTAACTAACATGGACTTTAGAGTAGTTAGTGCATAAGATGTTCGTCTACAGTCAAACTTCTGTGTGTAGAGTAACATATGCATATGCAGTGGGTGTATGTTTGTATTTTCTGTCAGTTCATCCTTTACCCTTGGATTTACATCAGTTTCTCCGCTACTCAGAGAATCTATGTCCATTTCTCTTCTGTCAATACTGTTCAGCAAGTCCTGATCTTCCAAGACACTGCTTGATCTAGACACAAGATTTACTGGATTATTGGAAGGTCCAGTAAGTCCCACCTCAGAGTCCTTCTGATCATCATTAGCGACATCCAATTCATCATTCTCATCAAGTTCAACTACACGATCCACGATCATATCTAGAATGTCCTGTACAATATCTTGTGCTGTCAACTCTACTTCCTCCGATTTTAGAGACGATTCTTCACTGTCAAAGAAAATGCCTTCCTTTGTACAAGTCTCTTTATCCAAACGCTTAGCTGACCCAAGATCTGCTTGTTGCGCAGGTAAATGTAAGTCAATTCCATCACAGACTCTGTCAATAGAACTCTCAGATCCCCAGGGATTTATACGTAAATTGAGATCATCTGGTTTGACTTTTTCAAAAATCAGTTCCTCGTTCACAAGACTATTATCCGGTGCAGTAGAAGTTGAACCTTTTTCATTCATAACAATAGAATGTGACACAAATTCAGTGTCAGATCTACCCCTATATTTTTTTCTCTCTGAAGCAACATGATAAATAACATTGCCAGCAGAACTGCTGATAGCGTAGATCCGTGCCTCGGAACTGTCTTCTGATGATTCCGATATCTGGACTTTCCTTGGTTTGTGGATGTTGACATGTTGTACTGACACCCTTCAAATGCAAAGCATGGTATAGTGTCAGACAATTCAGACAAAAATAAAATTTGCTTGACTTTTTCTGACTTGAAAATTGAGTTATTGACACCTGTAGCCACTTTGGAAACTCATCAATATCAAAGAATGGTAATGTCCACTGTCAGAATAAGGGAGTTTATAATTGAGAATCGAAATCTGAAAATGATTTTATATTCAATATTAACTTGTTCACCCTTAAATTTTGACATTAGATTACACAGTTACTGATTTGGGTGAGTCTAAATGTGACCACAGTAGTTGATGAGTTAAACTCGGGTACTTTTTCACAGATTGGCAGGATAATTTGGTCAAACTTTTAAGTCCAAATATCCATGACAATATTGCCAGTATATGTGACTATATCATATACATTACAGATAGGATTTGAATAAACATATATAAAAAGACATTGTTCCAGCTTGAAATTTTGAGGAGCAGGGTTTTCCCAGAAAATAAAAACACTTGGATCGTGTCCACCAGGAAAAAATGGTAACTATCTTGGAATTTCTCTTTCCACATCACTACAATATCATAAATGATTTTATTCTTTCTGCTGTATGTACAAAGAAGGAGCATGGCACAGGTAGTGAAACTTGTACATGTTATTTTAAGGACAAAGTGGGCAAAATAGGGACAGGGTTGGCAAAAATGAGGGCAAAGTAGGAAGTCCAGCTAAAATCTTTAACTAGAGCACTGTTAAATGCCATGCATGATATGTACCAAATGTTTTTCACATATAAAGTAAAACCAAATTTTTTTTTCTGCTCTCTACAAACAGGGGCCACTGCCTTTTCTATTTGGGACTTTAGCAATACATGTATATGTATTTTCAACGATTTGGGAAAAATCTAACATCATTAGACATATATATGAAGATAATTTCTCTGATGTTTTAGTGTTTATTTTATCCAAATTTACAATGCTGACTTTGTATCTTATTTGCTGAAGAAAATTCAACTACATTTGTTTTTAGTTTTTTGTTTACCTTTTGACTTAATTACAGATGATACTCCTTTTTCTGGTTTTTTCATAGAGATTAAAATTAGGAATATTTTGGCCTGCAATTGGGAAAAATGTTACATTTTCCCATTGGGAATGAGGCACAGAATGAGGAAAATAACCTGCAAACTCAATGTATTATGTATATCTCTCATACCTGGCAGTATCAGGATGCAATATCATCTGTAAAATGGGGTCAAGGACTCTACTGATGTCACTTCGCTGTATCAAGTGTGTCAACCAGGTACTTGTGATAGTTTTGACAGGACTACAGTCCTCCTTCAGACTGTCCAGGACAACAAACATAGATCTACAAGTATACAAACATGAATATAGTATAGTTGAGCACATGTGACCTTGACTGATAAAATGGATCCCAGTTGACATGCTAAAGGCCTCTTCCCCTGGACATTGTAAACTGATTTCTCTCCCCACAATTAGATAATTTCTGCCAAAAGTTGTGGAATGAATGTGGCAGGTTTAGTTATATGGTGTTCCTACTAGCTTGAGCTAGTGGGGTTTCCCCTTTAGCTTGATCGGTAGAGCACCAAACTGGAAAATCAGGGGTCATTGGTTCGAATCCAAGCAGAGGCAGTAATTGTCTCTGTTACAAATAGCTCCCACGTTGGTACCTAGGTTCTTCCTGGTAATGTGAATGTGATTATCCTTAAATCGCCCTTCAGGTGATAGATACCTCTAAAGAGAGTAGGGATAACTCTCTCATTGGAGGGGGATAATGTGGTAGGATTAGTTATATGGTGTTCCTACTAGCTTGAGCTAGGTGGGTTTCCCCTTTAGAATGATCAGTAGAGCACCAAACTGGAAAACCAGGGGTCCTAGGTTTGAATCCAAGCAGAGGCAGTAATTGTCTCTGTTACAAATGGTGCCCACGTTGGATGTAGCAGTGCACAGGGTATCGGCCCGGATAGCTCAGTTGGTAAGAGCGTCCTGTTAGTGTTAGGAAGGTCCTGGGTTCAATTCCCGGTCTGGACACACATTTTTCCTCGCCTGTTACATGTAGCATAAACCATCGATTAAACAATACAAACTTACCAAAAAAGATAATTTTTTACAATTTCAATAATGCCTGTCAATTCCCTAAAGAGAAACATTTTACAAACTTTATAATACCTGTCAAACAACAAAAGAGAAACAATTTATGGTCATAATAATACCTGTCAAATGTTCTTGATGAATGTCCTGGATTAACTTCTACTTTACTCTCCCTTGTTAGATGCCACAGGATGGTAAACCTTTTAAATGCCTCAATTCTTGCACTCTACGAAAGAAAAAATGTCTGCATAAATACCAAGAGATTACAACTTAAAACCATGACAATATAATTAATAAAATATCAAGTGTATCTTACTTATACGATGGACATCACCTTTACCTCCAATGTTCAGATTATCTATGTAAAGCTTTCATTGACAAATTTTTTGCTTGATGTATCCTGATCAGTAGTTTAGAAGTGGATTGGACAGTAGGCAAATTATTCTTTTTTTATAATAATAAATAATATTATAATATATCAATTATATTTGTAAATGACAACGTGGCCAAAAATCTGTGTAAATTTGCATATTGGTGTAAGTATCAGGACTCTTAGCAGATGAAAATGAAACTTATGATGAAAAAGGAAAACATACCTGGTCATCCATGACAAGAGAATTACCAATGACATCTTCACATATCCATGCTGATGGAGCAACTTGATGTAGAAGATGAAACAGTTCAACGCTGCGACGATGATGACATGGAGTAGAACTGTCCAAATAATCCCACAAAATCTGTGCAAGAGTCTACAAGAAAATAAAAGGAAAATTTTACAACAACATTGTAAGTTACTTTTTTTGTGAAAAAAACTTATACTGTTGGACCACTGCAAGCATGAAACATTTTGTGAACATCTGCAGCAAATGTGATTTTAGTAAACATGTACTGTATCAAGTGTGGAGTTTCACTGGGGGAGCAATATTGTGATATAGTTTGTAAATTGTTTTTTCCGTACAGACAGAAATTTCTATTGTCTGATATTAAAAAAATGGTGTTTACAAAATAAGTGTATCGTTGTTGTTTTTTTGTGTGGTTTCCTTGTATTATCTATACATACAAGAAAAAAACAATATGCAAATTATTTTTAAAACTTTGAGACCTTCATAATATATTCATACATATCAGACCAAAAGTTAAAAAAATTTAGCAAAATGTGACTCTTGCTTTCATTCAAGCTGTCTCTTGAAGTGTGAAAGAAAGAGAATCAATCATGGGTGTTGAGTGGAAAGGAGAATCCTTGGGAGACACTGAAACTGGACAACAATACTCTTAGTCTTACGCCTTGTGTCAGGTTTTATTTGTGTACCTGAACATGTATTTGAATCATGGGAGAAAAATAATCAAACATGGGTGCATAGAGTGGAAAGGGAAATCTCAACCCTTTTGATAAGGATCTGAAAGTCCAGTCCCCAGGAAACCCTTGGATTGGACAAGCAGAATCTTACCACTTGGTCAGAGATTTCCTTATCCACTCCACACACCCATATAAGATTATATTAGGCTACACATGCTAAAGTCAGTTTTACCTTATAGAACACAGTATGATCACCAAGATATTTCAAATGTCTTGGGGGTAGGGCAGGTAATATAACAACTGATACTGTTCCACCTGTGGATGACTTGGAATGATCTATCTCATCTTTGTTCTCGCTCTGTGATTGAACGGTTTGGCAAAGTAGGATAAGGTCCAACATGGATGCAGTGGCAGTGCTCTGAACCTCAAAATTACTCACAACACAAATACACGCAATCAAATCTTGTAACCACACTGGAACAGTTTCTTCATCTGGAAAAAAAAATGAGTTTAAATGTAAATGTGTATAACTTTATTCTACAACAATATGAATTATTAACTCTACTATTACTCTCATCTCTCTCTCTCTCTCTCTCTCCAACACATACGCACATAAAGATTATATTAAACATGACAGAACTATTCTTGTTTCAGTAAATGTCAATTGGATTAAAGACTTACCTCTCACCGCTCCTATTTTCTGATATGACGCGTAGTGGATCTAAAACGGTCATATGAGATTGAATGGTGAAGGAACAGAAATAACATTGAACACACAAAATCCTGAAGTAGAGAATACTTTTGATAACCTAGAAATGAATCACCAAAATACTCAGAATAAACTCTAACAATTTCTTTATTATAAAATGAGTTACAATGAACATTGATATGACCCACAGCAGATTCCGTTAGATCTTCTATGCGACATATCAGAAAACAGGGCCGTTGAGAGGTCGTTTTTAGTTAGACTGAGTGGATGTAATATCCTTGAGAGAATTTTAGCTACAAAAAAGATAACTAAAAAAAGAAGAAATATTTGGTTTACCTTTACTTTCAGTCCTTTTGAGAACTTTCTGAAAATCTGTACAGAATATTGGAACACTTGAAAAATCCAGTAACAGTTTACATGCACTTTTGAATGTATGTATCCTTTCCTCTGACAGCTGGCAACTGGACAACGGTAACTGATCATAAATATGTGATGAGGGGGCATCTTCATAACTACAAAATGAATCAGAATCTAACAACGAATCCGAATCACTGAATTTGATATTTCCTGAGGGCACTGTGATCATCTCAAGACATTTAGCTGATAAATTATCATCTTGTAGTATTCTTCTGGAAACAAATGTGTGGAAAAATACCTGGAACTGTTCGACACAAGCTTGTATCAAGTTCAAGGGATATGCAGTCCTGAGTCCCTTCTTTGTGCTTTTTATACTTGATGTTGAACTCCGTTTTTCCTTACTCACTGCCACCTGTTTGATTTCTGTGGTGTCTGCAGTTCCATTATTGTTGTTTGTCTCTGTTTTCTTCTGTAAATTTGAGCTAGATCCATCTGACTTTGTGACTTCTACAAAATCACTTGTTTCCTTGACGATAATCTCGATGTCATTCTGTTTAGACTTCAGTATCTGTATATCATTTATAGACACTTCTTGTACTGCAGCATCCTGTGTCTGAAGAGAAAGAAATTTACATTTCATTTCAATTTGTTGGTTTTTACCCTGCCGAGAATTTTTTCCCTTATTAGGAGATATTACCAGCTTTAGATGAAAATGTCAAAAAAAAATTATTTGTGCTATGAACTGATGCCAATGCAGTGAGGTTTGTTTAACATGCCATGCTAGCAGTCACATGGCATGACCTGGGCATAGCATCATAAAACTTTTAAAGAATTATTGATGTTTTAAAATTTTACTCCACTTTGGCCAATCCTGAAATCTGATTGACTGAGCAAGCCAACTTGAGAATATTCTCAGACTTGAGTAAATTCTCAAGTTTTATGATGCCAGGCCGTGGTACTGAGAATCAAACCCATGACCCTCAGCTTGCAAGTTCAAATGCTTTACCAACAGACCAACTCAAGCAGTGAATTCAACATAAATCAATGACAAAAACTGTCAAATTTGACAGCTACCCGCTGCTACACCGTGATATCACCATGATCAGCAAGAGCTGCTTCAAACTTAGAATTCCACCAGTCATTTATTACAAATGTACATGATATAAGATTTAACAGACTATAAAATCACTGAGAAAGTCACAGTACACTGTAAATAACAGTACTATATATTGCAAACAGATGAGATAAGTTGAAAATTTATGTGAATAAATAGCAATTCCTTGGAAGATTTTTTTCTGTGTATGATGAAATGGGCATACGAAATCGCGAAAATATTATCTCGCAAATAAATTTAGATTTTAAAATTAGATTAGATTTCGCGAAAATAAAGTCCCGCAAAAATTTGTGGATTTACAGTATTATCAGAAAGGTATTTGCCTTTACTTTTTAAGTTACATGTACACAAACATACCGTTGAACCAAGACACATTGAAATCCAAAGGGAAAGAATTTTTCTTGGAAATAAACAGAGGTTTCAAAACAACAAGGTTATAATGGTAATAAAGAAATTTTGCCGGGGAATCAAAATCATTTCAAATAAAGTGGAATTACAATGTAACGGAGCCCAAAGTCACCAAATTTACTCAGTACTCAAGCTCAACTAACTGTTCATGATTTTAAGGTAAAATCATGTGAACTTCATTATGTAACTGGATATGATTGTATATTGATAGCATACAATTGTAAATAATGGTCAAAATCAATACTCATTTGAAGGAAATATTTAAAAAGTGTTTGAGTATGTACTGAAACTTTGAGTACCGTACTGAACATATTTATTCAATTTTTTTTAGAGGAAAATCATAAGTGTGACTAAAAAATTTATATAAGAATGATGGAAAAAATTTATATGTTTCCTAATCACTCAAACCCAAAAGATTTACACCGATTATATAGTCAAAATAATGAAATAAAAGTTGAGTTTGAGTATTGAGTAAATTTGGTGACTTCGGGCCCAGGGTTCAATATAAGTCAGTTTGACAGTCTATTGAATTGCATGGTGACCTAATGGAGTGAATAGACAATATCTTCAGTAATGCAAAGTATCTACTATCCAAGTATGGCATATTACAAACCATGCTAAACTCAGAGAGATGCACTTAGCTAGTTTAGACAGTTAACCTGAAGCAGTTTTTTAATTCTATATAATCAACCTTAATAGGGCGTTAGCTGTGTTTTTTTTCAAAAATCTGTTTTTCCTTTTTTACTACTTTTTACTTTTGTTATGAAATAACAAAAAAGGATATATACACAAGCATAAAAATTCTTAAATTCTTATATATTTTGTGAAAATTGCTTGAGATACCCAGGCTGGCACTTTTTCAGTTGCAATTGATTTACACAACCTTACCATTTGTATATGAATACCACACTGGACCTGACTTATTTTCACAAAATATATAGGAATACAATAAGGTTTTTATGTCTGTGTTGAGCTCTTTTACATCAAGTATGAAATAATTTTGGGGGTTAACACAGCTAATGCCCTTTAATCATGTTAATATATTTTGAAGGGAGAATATCATTGTAATAATGTGAATAAAAAGCCAAAGATATACAAACATCATCATCTACGATGGCATCCACTCCTATAACATTCATTGATGGCTGAACTTTGGACAGAAGTTTTGTACAGAGCTTCAATGTTGACTTGATATCAGCATCTGATATGTAGTCACAATGTTGATTGAGTGTTGTTGTAATACGGAATAACAAGTCTGGCAAATGTTCCGTTTGTGTCTCCAGAAATGTCTCCTAAAAATGAAAAATCAAAAAGTAATTTTACAGAAATACTGGTACTTTGTAAGTTGAGATACAAGTCAGCCTTTCCAGTAGTATTTCAAGTAGGAGATAAGATGTTTAAAAGTGACAAGCAAAAGGATTTAGCTGAACTCTATAGATACTATTAATATGCACAGTAGCTGACGAATTACTGTACATTGGTGTTTCATGAAAATAGCCGACAAAATCTATTGGCTGTCAGTCTCTATCACTGACACAGCTACAACTATATATTGTATGCTAAGGTACATGCAATGTATATATTTTTTTTTTTATTGCGGCCAATGATAATTGAATTGGCCAATGGTTTGGCTGAAACATTTTTGGACCCACTGCATGGGTCTGCATCACAAACCGATAACATACATGTAATACATGATTTTTTGAATTATTTTTTATTTTCATTATTTACATGTTGTGCATGTATTAGTTTCACATTAACTAAGTGGAACATCTCACCAGGAAAGATACATGTAGTTGGAAGTTATGAACGTTATCTCCCTTTGATTTCATATCTCGTGTGACCCTTTACAAATATATAAAGACCACCTGTCTATAAAGACCATTTTTTGTAATTCCCACTGAGCAGTCTTTATTTACAAGTTTTAATGCATCTCATAAATATTATCACAGAAAATTCTGTAATCACATAAATTATGTCAGCAAAGGTATTGTAGAAATTCTCAAGCATTTTATATTATGGAAACAGAAATATAATTTAACTGCTTCTTATTATTCACTGAGAAATTTCAGAATGCCTCAGACTTGACATATCCATTTAGACCTCACAGATGCAACTGAAAAATCATGGTCTGATTTACAATATACATGTGGGACATTCTAAAAATTAATATAGCAAATTAACATAGCAAATTAACATAGCAAATTTAAGAGTTCAAAAAGTGTAAGTCTTACCAAGGATACAACATCAAGTAAGAAATCTACAAGGGTACATAACTCTGGAAGTTCTGGAATTTCAGTTTCCTGTAGAGATGTAGACCTTTTAAGAGACCTTCCGGATGCTTTTTCTTGGCATGAAGTTTCAAACATTCGAGCTATATAATCCCATATAAAATAAGGCTCAAAAGCCCCAAACAGTAAGTTGGATGTTTTGATCAATTCTCCATATGTTTTTGATTCTTTGTCATCTGTTTTTGTTCTTTTACCATTTTTTCCTTCCGTCTCAGGTATGTCACCTTTGTCATTGCTGTGTTGGTATGATTCGCACTCACGATACAAGCACCTGAATACGGACAACAAGACACTTTCCAAGATCACTGGTCCTATTTCTGGTTTGTCCAGCAAGCTCATTAGTATGCGGAATGGATTCAAGATGCTTAATTTTCCAGAATTTCCTTTTCCGTCATAATCATTTTTATCGATTGTTGATAGTTTCAGTTTTAGTGCATGGATAAGCAAATCCTGTGAAAATGTATAGAAGTAACTGAGGTCTGTTTCACTAGAAGTCGACACATTGTCACTGTGTTGTTGCCTGGATACATCTGGTGTTATTGCCATGGTGACACTTGGACTGACACCTGTTCCTAGCAACCAAGAATACAGTCTGCGGTTTAACGACATGTCTCGTCTCAACACCACATTGACCACTGCTTTAACAATTTTGCCCATATCCGCTTTTGTAAGCTGTCCATTGTGCATTGGAAAAGCCAGTAACAGGAAGTCTAGAAGACTACGTTGCACAAGAACGTTGACATCTTGTATTGCACTACACACTGCCTCCACCTACAATACACCAAACAGGGATTAATGATACAAAATGCAAGGCTTAATCTTGACACTGAATGTGTGTTATGAAGAAAACACGTATTTATGGTTCTGTGCTCTTGAAAATTGAGAAATTAGATCATTGTTTACAGTGAATTATTTTTTAAGTTTCCATGGTGAGTATGCAGGCTATACATATCCAATACATACCTATGCAGTATGCTATTACAAAACTATTAAATCTTTGTAATGTGTAGCATTTCTACCATGATATCATAGGGAATCCTAATATATTATTCATTTTAATTGGGTCAGACAACTTCACAAGACTCATGTCTATGACAGACATCCAAGTTTGAATTAATTTACTCTAGATGAAAAAGACTACAATAAACCTATATGTTTACCATAAGATCTATATTTAACCCCATCATATACAGCTGGTCTTCCATGGTCTTTTTCTTATTGTAGTGTAACAGTAGGTAGGTTATGGCAGGCAATCTGACACTGGGACAGGACAACACACATTCCCACAGACATGTATAAAAATATTCAAAATTGGCTGCCTGACAAAAATCTTCCAACAGCAAATTTGTTCTGAAATAAAGCACAAAGAATATGTCAATTAAATGTATCAACAGGAAAAACCAATAAACATAATAGATATGATAAAACAAATTGATGACAATGGTGATTAGTGCATGTTGTGAGGGTAATCTGTTACAGCTACAGTAAAACCCACTTATGTTGACCCCTGTTACATTGAAATCCCACTTTATTTGAAATGCTTCTGAATCAGCGGCTGAATTTGTTATTACCATTTTAACCCAGTTATTTTGAACACCCTGTTTATATGAAAGAAAAATTCATTTCCCTTTGGTTTTAATTACATTGTATGCAGGTTCAACTGTACTTTCAACAGCAGGGATGTGATTCCATAATTGTGATTGTAGGGGTTTAATGAAAAAAATAAAGATTTAACATTACAGTAAAATTTTGGAAAAAGGAGGAATTCCTCAAATTGGAAGAAAGTTTCATTCATATTCCTGACACTAACAAGAAACCACAAGAGTTGATATGACTGAATTGTGAAGCAATATATCTGGCATTCAGACAGACTGACAGACAAACAGAGATTGATAGACAGACAGACTGACTGACAGATAAACAGACTGACAGATAAGCAGATAGACAGAGAGACAGACTAAAAGACAGACAGACTGACTGACAGATAAACAGAGAGACAGACAAATTGCATCACAATCCAGCCCAAACTGAAAATATATTTATATAAAATGTTTGATAGTTTTTAAAAAAGCTAAATCTAGTACCTGTCATGAAATTCTGACCCTTCCTCTAGTCCTGGTAAAAGACCAAGAAGTAGGCCATTTAATCCTGGCTTGATGTGCTTCCCTAGAGCAATGAAATGCCTCTCATACAAGGTCAAAAGTGAGGGCTTTACACTCATTGCAGCATGTCCCAAAAGAGGAAATAAACCTGCACTGTAGATAAACAAGTCCTGGGCCAATCTTTGAGTGCCTATACATTTGAATATTATATCATATGTTTCCAGAGCCTTCAGGTGCACACCACTCGGTAGAGCTGGATGCAAACATTGTGCCAGTCTTTTACCGATTGTGACACGTTTTGGAATGACAGGGTACTTAGTGTGACCAACAAGTACCTGAAAAAAAGAGAAATTGATTTTGTAAAATTATATATCAAACATTCAACCCTATCTTAAAATGACATAACATAATAACCTTCTTAATGATTGGAGTAATTTTATGCAGTATACATAACATGCATACATGTATATTTTGGCCTACTATATGATTTTCAGAGAATAAATGATTATACAATATATAATTACCTTATTTAGTTTTCCCAGTGCAGAAATAAGATCTGCCCATTCACTTGTGTACTCAAAGTTTTTTAGGGCTTTGTCCACTTGGGAAATGTATGATCTGTACTTTGAGTCATTTAGCAGTTCACATTCCTCTGCTAATATTGTTAATGCACTCATTTTCTTTTTTTTAAATGCACCTTTCTGTAAAAATAAAATAATGATATTAATAGAAAATAACATATTTTAATGTTGATGTGTTATTGAGAACTCAAGTTTCAAATGACTAATCTTATTATTCTTTTCCTCAAAAATAATTTTCACTTGTGTAGGTTTTGAGTAAATTTGCCCAAGTGTTGAGTGAATTTCAAAAGTCACCGATCACTGTGCCGAGTGGGTTATAAAAGTTTCTTTAAGCCCTGGACTTAACATAGAGATAATCATGTCTAAATATTGTTTGTAGAAAAAAAATCAAAGGCGTAGACAAGGAAAAAAACTGAAACGTGAAATTATTTGAAATTGAATTATGTCACTTAAGTATCTGATTAGGAAATACAAACCGTTAAACAAATAGTTATCTATTGTGAATTCACAGGTTCGTTAAATCGGTTTGTTAACCGTCTCTCCATATTTAATCATGATTCACTGTCAACTCGACAACCTGTCAACTTCCATTACCGGAAGAACAGATTCTTAGAGACTATCCAAGTCTAAACGGATCGATATACAAACGATAACCGGGACGTCGGGGAATACATGTGCCCAAGATCACCAAATTCAGTACACACTAGAACTGAACAAAAAAAATATCAGTACTCGAATATTGGGTGAATACCATTCCATTTGTATTCGAATATACAGCCACTTGTCAAAAGTTTATAAACATAATCATTTTTACTATATATTTCATATAAAAACATTTGTGAAGCCATTTCTCATCGCATTTGAATATAATTTTCCCTGTTAAACAGAGAATGTTTCCAAGTTTCATTGATTATTTGGATGTAATATTCTAATTTGTAATTTCAAAAATTTGACAATTTAAAAAAAAAGTAAATATTAAATATCAAATTCTACTTACACAATAAAGGAATTTTCATAAAAATTAAACTTTCTGTATAAATTGATGGATTTTTAAATTTCTAATTCGGAAAATTTAAATAAAAATGTATAATGAAATTGTATCCATGGCTTTGTTTAACAGTGAACATTCTGTTACAATGCGATAAGAAATGGATTCACAATATTTTTAATGTGGTTTTATATGAAATATATAGTATAAATGATAATGTCTAAACTTTTGGCAAGTAGCTGGATGTCTAGATACTTGTTTTTTACCCCGTGTTCTCAGATAAGTAAGGTTTTTTTTCAAAAACAAAATCGTTTTTACTAATTAGATCGATATACATTATACAATAACAAATAGAGAGATACATGGGCATAAGAATTCTTAAATCCCTATATAGTTTGTGAAAATTGCTTCAGAAACCCAGTTTGGAAATTATTAATTTGCAATAAACTGTTTTCGAGTTGTTCCATTCCGTTCAGTTTTCACGGAGTAGTTTGTACTCAGCCGGATCACGCGACTTCAACAGAAAATCGCACAAGGTCGTTTCCGGTTCATGATATTTACATTGACAAATATTCGATGATATATTGTTTAGTTCATCTCAAAATTTGAAGTTTAGATAAAATTTCTTTCTTGTAAAACTGAATAGTGTCATCACTTCCCTGCAGGCTGCTTTTCAGATTTGACACCTAACATTGCGTGATATTCATAGTCCTGGGAATAATGATATACAATAAAATGCTTAACCGGAAGTGATTCTACCCGCATTTTTTTATCTCTGCAGTTCAAGACCACTCCGGTTCCGATTCTCTCCATCCTATGAGGATGCAGAGATCGTAGTGAAAGGAATATAAGGGGTCATTTCACTTAGAAATCTTCCCGCAAGACAGCTGCGATCTCGGAGTGTGGCTTGGTTGCTGCAGGTCGTACACAGTCGAGGTCGGTCAAGCCTTGATCTTCCGTGGTTACACGTGGTCGAGGAATGGTCTCCCCGAAAAAGAGATCGTAGCTCCGTTTTTTGACATGTCAAAAAACTGAGCCTCGACCTTAAAAGTCGCACAGAGAGCGTCGAAAGAGCGAACAAGGTCGATGAAATGACGCATTGGTCAAGAGACAATAAAGGCTAGAACGTGGATGAGCGAGAAGTACTGGCCATAATGGTCTCTGGCGTTTACACAGCCAGGGAGCAACCAAATATTTCTTTTTGGTATACCTCTTTCTCCCCATCTTTAGCATGGTTAGCATAACTAGGGAGTTTTGCTGTAGTTGCAGAGAACGGTGCTGTAATAACATAGCATAACGCAGAGCGATCCATGTTGCCCCTACGGAGGCTGGCCAAAAACTGATGATAGGACACCGATCGCCGGGCCTATTTATACGGTCGCAGTGGGTCGCCCGCAAATGACAAATTTGTGCGGAGCTCAGGCGAGAATCTGTCTGGAAAAGATTGAGAATTTAGCGTACAGAACGTTTATATCGCAGGCTAAATTGATCGAGGGCACGTTGCAACTAGTACTTGCTAGATCGGCCAGGATTGAGCCTTGATCGGCTGAGGTCGCACACTTGCGAGGATAGATCGCCGAGAGATTGACGCTATGTCGCAGATTTGTCGAACAGAACGAGCCTTGGTCATGTTAAGATCGCATCAGATCAAGTGGATAGACGCATGTAGAGAGTACACATCGAAGGTCGAACGAGATAACATCGAACATAGAGCGTACACAGCAAATAATGGGTAAACATAGCTGCGATCAGAGTCGCGCTTGGTCGCGTGCGATTTTCCCAGATCGTACTCGGGTCATTAATTTGCATACTATGATGGCGAACCGTGACAGAACGGAACAACTCGAAAAAGGTCTATTGTTTAATTCAACCTTACTATTTTGTATATGCATAACACACTGGACCCGACCTTATTTTCACAAAATATTTAGGAATATAAGATTGTTTATGGATGTATTTAGCTCTTATTTTCTATTCTACAAGTTGTAAACGCAGAAAATAATTTGAAATAATTTTGGGGGTAAACGCAGCTAATAACCCTTTAAGCGCCAAAGAAACATAAATAAAAGTTTATTAGAAAATAAAATGTTTACCTTACAACCTTAAAAGTAAATCTACTGCTACAATAAATTCTTCCAATCAATGTCCATAGGCGTCGGAAGCAAATTGAAATGGGGGGGGGGGGGGGCTAAACCAACTTAAAACACATACACGCCAGAAACGTCTGGGGGCTAAGCCCCAATTTTCAACACCTATGTCTATTTTTGCCCCCCCCCCCCTTCCGACGCATATGAATGTCGATTTTATTTTAATAAAATTATCGAGTCAAATTTTTCATCCGCCCACTAAAACAAAGAACAAAACCCTCAAACTTGTTTTTGCTTTGTTTTTTATGTTGTACATTTTTTGCAAGTACTTATAAATTCGTGTGGTGCTTAAATTATTGAAACATAGAATTTATATTATAGATTTTCCAGTCAGGACCGCTCTCCATGTCATAACAAATTTAGTTTAGGTCGAGTGTTTACTGATATTAAGGGCACCTCAGTCATGTCAGTCCAACTTCGGAAATGCTTAGGCTATAAATATTATAAACATAATACCAGTTAAAATGCCCAAGACGATCGTTTCTGTCAATAAGACTTCATCAGTTGAACTCCAATTTTAAACAGATTTTCTATGGTATCAGACAAGGCCAAATAATAAATCTAAACGTTTAGCCAAAATTCGTCTGAGAGTAACCACTGTAAAAAAGATTACTATCTTAACTTTAGAAAAATTTAGAATTTTAAATGGTGCTATTAGTGGTAAATATTACTTTGGTATAAGATTATTTAAAATGAATAAATGCTTTGAGTACGGTACTTAAAATTTCAGTATATTTCTCAAGTTTCCTTCAAATGGGCAAACAATTTTTAACATCATTTACCATTGTATGACATCAATATACACGAATGTCCAATTTCAGCGTAAATGTTGCATGTTTTATCTTAAAATTGCAAAAAGCTATTGCGGACTTTGGGTCCGGATAATATATCTATAAAGTATAAAACAACAACGGACAGAAGTACTACAGGAGAAAAGACAAACAAGCAAATGAAGTAACAAAACTGATATCCGAATTGGGTTTTCTCCTGTATGTTTTGTTTACTTGTCTGTGTTATTTATTTATTTATTTTGTTTTATTTTATTTTATTTCATTTTTAGTTTATTTATTTATTTATTTATTTATTTATTTATTTATCTATCTATCTATCTTTGTCATTAAAGCGTGAATTTCAGTGTTTTTAGAAACAGAAACTGACAACGAATATTATTCTATAGCAAGAGAGGTATTCACTGGCGTAAAATATGTAAAAAAAATCATGAATAATAATGAAAAACCGTACTCACTTTACCGTTAAAACTATTGACGCATGTATATTATATTTCCATTGCGATCATATTTCGCCGGAATAATGTTTCTTTGAAAAAATAAATTGTAATATAAATAAATCTCTATTTTAAAAATAAATCAAGCCTAAAGGCCCCATCAAATTTTTAGTTTTATTAATTTCGCATGACTATTCTATATCCGTCTGAGAATAAATACATGTATATTTATCATGATCGATTAGAACATATGGACGTTATCAGGACCATTTCAATGATTCATATATCAAGAATTCAACACAAAATTTAAACGAATTTTTAAAACGGATTTTTTAAAAGTAAAACTATATCAGCAGCATTGATAAACATTGCAAATAATGAAAAAAATTAAAAAAAAAAAAGATACGAGCACATTCCTGTCCTCAACTGTACATAAATCATATGGACCTGTAGTTAATCAGCAAACTCCATAATAAAAAAGAAACTTGATTTAAAATTTACTCTATAAAATGCAATATAGATTGAAATTCAACTGATCATTTTTGCTGTGAAAAATGCAATATAGATTTTGAAATGTCCAGAATTTAAAATGACAAACTGATCATTTTTACATATATGAAAATTACACTGGGTATTGATATCCGTATTTTAGTGTTCATAATTGTCCGAATAGACTTTAAATATTACAAAATAATTTCGAAGTCATCTAACTGTTTGAATCTAATGAAGAAGACCGATTTGGCTCTTCATTTTACAAGGCAAGTGACAATCTTATAAACTATTCAGATAAATCGTGCCGCCGCATGTGAGCTGAAACGGTGACCTCAAAAACTTGTAGAAATTAAATTATATAAATATGGATTACTCTTCACCAAACAAACTTGATTCATCGAAACGAGAAGAATATATGGACCAAGTGAAACAACAAATAGCTTTAGCAAACGTCCAAGAATTACTACAGGTGCGAATAATACAATCAAAATCGTGTCGGTGTCGCTATACTTATAGTCAATAATGTCATTAGCTTTGGCTTAGGCCCTACTTAATTTCGTCATCCTCTCCTTCAGATATTTCTTGAAAAAGAAACTGAAGGAGTGAGTTAATAGATGAAACAAATTTATGTGCAGTCTAGTATGCATTTTTATTCATAGGCGATAATTATGAATCGTTGCTGTATAAAATATTTAATGCAAAAAAAAAAAATGAGATATATGATTTTGTTATCATTATTTATTATTGCAACTAACGATTTAGATTAGTTACATCTCTGAAGGTGACAGAAAAATAGAAATGGTAAAGTACCATCTTCATTGCAGCTGTAACTACATGTAAATCTAGATCTACTATTAAATAGCTTTTATCTTATAGTAATATCTTGAAAATAGTTGAATATTGTGTACTACTGTTACATATATTACATCTCTCTCTCTCTCTCTCTCTCTCTCTCTCTCTCTCTCTCTCTCTCTCTCTCTCTCTCTCTCTCTATATATATATATATATATATATATTTGTCAATTTATCTCATTTGCTGGACTAGTCTACTATTTATGTGTAACCACAGGAGCCTGAAATTCTGTCCATATTCTTGCTTGCTTAGGCTTTTATTAACAAGCGGCGTGACTACTCAACGCCCTTACCACTCGTCTCTGTGAGGCAGGGAGAGAGATGTTTAGTGTATGTGTTTATGTCCTTGCTTGAAGTTAATCAAACTGCACATTCCAGACCATTTACATGTACCCTCCATCTAGGTCAAGATTTCCACCTCTGAAAATTTTTCATGACCGGGGATCGAACCAGGGACCTTTTAGTTGAAGATCTGGCATTTTAGATACCGACTGAGCTACTTTGTCCTCATGTTGATAAACAAGTCATTTATGTAGCCTGGCCTCTGTAATGAGGGAAGAAAAAAGGGATAGGAATAGAAACTCGTAACAGATCCTATATTTATGAATTAAAGTAGTTCAGATAGGTCAGAATTTATGTAAGACAGTCATGTGAATAGGTTTTTTATGAATTCTATTTTTGTTTACTGTTTTTGAATGAGAAATATGCATTGTGTAACTTAGTGTACATAAATTGTTCGGCAATCTGTAAAATCATATTTGAATTACTAGTCGATATGAATATTTTCCATACATTTTTTTTTCTTCTTTTTTTCAGAAAATGTCAGAAAAATGTTTCAAAATGTGTGTAACCAAACCAGGATCTTCTCTAGATAGTTCAGAACAGGTAATTAAACAGGTTCATCATTGAAATACAAATTCTTCCACCAGCATTTTTGATAAAAATGATTAAATTTGATGTCTCTGATCTTGTAAGATGTACATGTACATGTAAATGTGATGTAAAATTTTGTAAACTTGATGTCTTTGATCTCCTGGGATGACAAGTAAACTTAATGTCTTTGATCTCATGAGATGGCAAATGAACTTGTTGTTTTTGATCATGTGAGATGACAAGTAAACTTGATGACTTTGATCTGGTAAGATGACAAGTAAACTTGATGTCTTTCATCTCATGAGATGACAAGTAAACTTAATGTCTTTGATCTCACAAGATGACAAGTAAACTTAATGTCTTTGATCTTGATGTCTTTGACGAATAAACTTGATGTCCTCATGAGATGACAAGTAAACTTAATGTCTTTGATCTTGTGAGATGACGAAAACTTGATGTCTGAAACATGAGATGTCTTTGATCTTGTGAGATGACGAATAAACTTGATGTCTGACCTCATGAGATGACAAGTAAACTTGATGTCTTTGATCTTGTGAGATGACGAATAAACTTGATGTCTGACCTCATGAGATGACAAGTAAACTTGATGTCTTTGATCCTGTTAGATGTCCAGTAAACTTGATGTCTTTGATCCTGTTAGATGTCCAGTAAACTTGATGTCTTTGATATCATTAGATGGAAAGTAGAAAATAAAAAATAAATGGATACGCAAGCAAATTTAAATCCATGCGTAAAATGCCCAATGCAAATCAAAACTGAGGTTTTAAACTAAACAGATTGGGTCTGAGACCTGCTGAGAGATAAAATATTGAGTTCACTTGTTCTGAATGAATCTTGGTCATAATGTGTGTTAAAGCTCTGTAGTGATAATACAGTAAAGCTGACCCAAACCCAGACGTTTAAATTATGGACTTACATTGTACAGACAGTTAAATACAGATTAATTAATGGTAATTTAGCAACCAAACCTTTATAGTAAAATCAATGGCAATCAAAATATGGCAACAGAATTGGAAAATACCCACTTGACAAAAAAATTGTGGGTAAAAATACCCTAGTGCTCAGAAAGTTATCTGGAGCACTGTGAGATATCAAGTAAACTTGATGTTATTGATCATGTGAGAGAACAAGTAAACTTGATGTCTTTGTTCTCATGAGATGACAAGTAAACTTGATATCTTTGATCTCATGATATGAAAAGTAAACTTGACGTCTCTGATCTCACAAGATGACAAGTAAACTTGATCTCTTTGATACTGTGAGATGGGAAGTAAGAATGATAGCATTGATCTTGTGAAAATACAAGTAAACTTAATGTCTTTGATCTTGTGAAATGACAAGTAAACTTGATGTCTTTGATCTTGTGAGATATGACAAGTAAAGTTGATGTCTTTGATCCTGTGAGATGACAAGTAAACTTGATGTCTTTGATCCTGTGAGATGACAAGTAAACTTGATGTCTTTGATCTTGTGAGATATGACAAGTAAAGTTGATGTCTTTGATCTTGTGAGATGACAAGTAAATTTAATGTCTTTGATCCTGTGAGATGACAAGTAAACTTGATGTCTTTGATCTTGTGAGATATGACAAGTAAATTTAATGTCTTTGATCCTGTGAGATGACAAGTAAACAATCCTCAATAACATCTAGAACTGCAGACTTATTATATGATCTTAAGTGTTGAAAGTGTTTAATATTACACAATATTCTTAACATTTGTTACATACATGTGTATCATATTCCTGGTAATACAGTTTTCATAAAACAATGATTTTTCTACTTTATTTCAGAAATGTATAGCGATGTGTATGGACAGATATATGGACACAATGAACATTGTAGCACGTGTTTACAGTTCCAGGTTACAGAAGGAAATGTCTCAACTACATTAATCCGTCATAACCATAGGAATCTATAGTATTTGTATGTGCTGTTGTCAGACATATAGACCTACACATTTAGAGGCGTTGTTTTATATATACGTCAACCAAGGTAAAGTGACACATGTATACAAACATACTCAATCTAAATTGAATCATAACAGGGGATACAAAATAATAGATCTACAGTTAAATGTGGACTCAAGTTTTTATAGTTTTACATGTGCATTCATATTTTTAGAAAATAAAATTAAACCAACTTCACCTTATGTTTTGGTTTTTGACAGAACCCATGTGTGCCACTTTACCTTGCTAGACTTGTATATATAAATATACCACAAACACAGAAAAGTGAAAACGAATTGTGGAACAAGGAAGGATGTCGCGTTAGTGTACAAACAGTGATTTATCCAACAGTGACATGATGTCAATTCTGTATCATTCAGAACAGAACTATCTCATGTTTACACGAAATAGATTTCATCTGTCATATTTAAATTTGTGTTGTTGTCAAGTATCATATAGCAAAGGAATAAATTGAGAATTTTTTAAAAGATGATTTTGTGTTTTAATTTGTTATATATATATATATATATATATATATATATATATATATATATATATATATATACAGTCAAACCTCATTATGTCGAGATCGGTAATCTCAATTTACTCGGTTATCTCGAGATCAAAGGCTGGTCCCGTTAATTTTCTTTCTATATCTTACTATAAAAAGACCTGATAACTCGAGATCGTAAAAAGTTGAAAAAATGCTAATGTCGATGTTAAAACATGGTCCAGATGTTTAGTTTTAATGTGAAATTGTGATTACATGACTAGTGTTGAACAAATATGTTTCTTGTATCGTTTTTTAGTACATACAAGAAGTAAAAATCTTCACAAAAATCATGTTATTTTTTGCTCTCCGATCTTAAATTTATATTGTTACTGTTACTTCTATAATTTGTTTTTAGACTTTCCTTTCTTAAATGTATAATGATAGTGTCACTTCAGTGATCTAGTAGAAAGCAGCATGGGATGTTCCTATTAAAATGTGAGTGAGTTATGTTTATTTGCCAATACATTTGCAAATTAAAGCGCAAAAAATATAATACTCAGATATAATTAATTCAGATTTATTTACTTTGCTTAATTGCATGTGTTTTATTTTGCTTTATTGTTTGACAAAACACACAGTTTGTGTGGCTGTCAGTTTGCATATGTACTGACGATAAGATAAGAGACAAACGATATACATTTAGGTTTACAAGTGTAACAGAGACAAGTACTGCCTCTGCATGGATTCGAACCTAGGACCCCAGGTTTACAAGTCTGGTGCTCTACCGATCGAGCTAAAGGGGAAACCCCACTAGCTCAAGCTGTAGTTGCAGGAGCATCATATATGGTACGTTAACTAACCCTGCCACATTATACTTGTGTACCCTCCATTGAAAGAGTTTCGTCCCGACTCTACCCTTAGAGGTAGCGGCCTTCACTACATGATGGGGCGATCTTTTGGATATTATCACCTTCACTTAAACAGGAAGAACCTATGTTCCCAACGTGGGCGCCATTGTAAAAGAGACAAATATGCCTCTGCTTGGATTCTCTGAACCTAGGACCCCTGGTTTACAAGTCTGGTGCTCTACTGATCGAGCTAAAGGGGAAACCCCACTAGCTCAAGCTAGTAGGAGCACCATATAACTAACCCTGCCTTAACAAGTTTTCTGGCAATTACTGAAATGTTCACAAGAGGAATCAGGATTGTAGTTTGTGACAGACCTTTTAACTCGAGGACCAGCTTATCTCAAACTTTTTGCTTGGTCCTGACAACTTCGAATAACAAGGTTTGACTGTATATCTGTGTGTGTGTGTGTATATATATATATATATATATATGTTATTGTTGCTCAGAATTCTAATTTTTTTTCAACATTGAAAACTGATTGTTTTTTATGAAAAAAAAAAAAATAATGATTCTGTATCGACAAAATTATCAATATTGCATTAAAAAGGTTAATTTATTAGGGTATTCTGTCAGTAATATCTAATTTATTATGCACTGACCCAGATTCCAAAGATGCATATGATTGGCTAAATGACCAAAAGTTATTTTAGAACTCGACCTTGACTCTTATTATTATAGTGCTGAGGTACTTAATAATACCAATAAAAATCCATTTCAGCATGCAAACTAATCACCCATATATAACCTGCTTTTGTTCCAGTTAGATATTACACCGGATCTATTCCTTGTTATCGCAGAATCTGTTTGTGATCGCTTTCTTTCCCAGTTGAATTTGTTATTCTCTGACATCTGTTTTAGTTTACCTGGTTGAGCATGCAAGAAATGCTTTCTGATTGGTTTCAAACTGGAGTGTAGTTGACCTTGGATCAAATTATTTTTTTTACATCCTGATAAAGAATTAAACGAAGCCCGATTTCTCATGTTTAGAAAATATATGTTTTTGAAAATACAGTGATGTGTTGATATTTATGACAAAATACTTTCAAATTTTTTATGCAAGTTTCTGATTTTACCACACTTAAAACCAAACCTAAATTTTGATACGCTGTGTCTGTAGGCTATATACCTTTAAAGTCACATTGAGTGGGTACTGTTATATTCAACATTTCTCATGAAAATCCATTCTTAACAGAAGTAAAAGAAAACTTCAAAAAATTCAATGTTCAAATTCCATTGGAAAGATGAAATTTTCTTCGATGAACTAGCTATGGTAAAGCATCAAAAGAATTGACATTCCATATAAGGAAAACCTTATATGATTGGTTGACAATCTGAAGATTAATGAGGTTTTCCTTATATGGGATGTCACATCCATTGAGTACTTTATCGTCAGCGATTGTGTCAGATTTTCTTACAAATACATCATGGATTGAGGACAATATATACAAATATGATGATGTGATTTACGCCTCAGTTAGATACAATTTTGTCACGACAAAACTTCATGAAAAACTTCCTTCACATAAAACTTCAACTTACTTATCCTAACTTGATCACCACATCACTGATTATATTACAGAGTGAAGGAAATTTTACCACCTCTTTTTCTTCACCTCCTTACCCCCAACCCCAACCTGGATCCACCAATACAAGATGATTACCACAAAGCAGTGAACCAAAACCGTTGAAGTTAGGTTTGTAATAAAGTCATTCCTCGCAAAATATTTTGTTTATATTTTACACAGGTGTAATTTCTATCAAATAAATTTAAAACCCCTACATGCTGCTGCTGCTGATGAAGCTGCTGCTGATGGTGATGACTTATCTAATGTATGTTTTAACTGCCCAATTTTATTTTTACCTTATCTTCATGTTTTTATTTAGTTTTATAATTATTATCATTAATTTATTTGATTTATTTTTTTATATATACATGTATATATTTACAATTTCAGACCCATAAAATAATTTCAACGGAAACTAACATGAACTGGTTTGTAATTTAACATTAAATGCATTCATCCGGTAGGGGAGATAATCACTCGTAGTAAATGTATGGTAACACCTTACTGTCGCAATAATAAATGAATTTACATATTTTTGGAAATCACATAATTTTATTCTAAAAATTGATTGAATAAATCAATTATATTTCATTTACTGATAATCATAATTTCCTAAATATAGATACGTATTTTTTAAACGAAACGCAAATGTGCATTAAAAGTGTTTAACATTATGGCTTGAACGTTGCACCATATTGATGAAAACGGAGTGCACGAGGAATATTCCAGAAAAGTAAACACCGGACAGAGGATAAACCAGCGGCATCACTTCATTGTCCATGTCGGTTTTGGTGTATCCAACAAAATAATGGCGACTCTAGTTCATTGCTACAACAAAGGATGTGGTCAGAAATTTGATCCGGATAATAATGGTGTTGGTACGGTTTTATTGATCTTGATAAGCGGTATTTTTAAAGTTCGGATTTTATATACGGCCTGCTTAATTGAAGACCAACGGGTAATTGAAGACCAACGGAAGGCTAACAGAAGACCTACAGAAATTTTTACTATGTATAGATAATAAAATGTTATAAATGTGTTTACTATGCTAAAAATATAAAAATATGATAAATATGACATAAAATCTGTAAAATTATTAATTTATACTGTATTTTTGAGTCTTTAAATTTAACATTATAAACTCAATATAGACGGGCAGCACGATTTACCCAAAACTACCCAAAACATTCAATAATTATGTCTAATACAGTGGATAGATGTTTTTTGTCTTATAACAGATAATGGAAATAATCATTTTGAATTGTATTTTGGCATAAAAATGACGGTTTAACTAGTTTCACGTGTAAAATGCCAATGCAGTACGAATTTGTGAAGGTAGGCCTCAGGATGTGCAAATGGCGAATGCATGACACTTTCGTACCACCAAGGTAATTTTTCCTGTAAATGATATCCAATAATATAATAAAGATTTACTTTAAATATTATGTCACTAGAAAAGAACTGAGGGGGAAATCTACCTTTAATATTTACGTTAGAATCTCCCATTTCTTGACTCCGACTCCTATACGGGTACATGAAATAAAAAAAGGCCTATAAAGCTAGGCTAATCATTTGATATTAAAATTCTGCCGATATAGACTATTACAAATGTAAGTATTGATATAAGTTATGTTCTGGCTTCACTCCTGTCCTGCTAAAAACTATACTTTTGAATTGAATATGATTTAAGTTTTTGTTAGTAATTTTTTTTTTTTTTTAAAAGTATATATTTTAAATTGCACATAACATTGTAGGTCTTCAAGTTGTATATTAAGAGTTATCGTTCTCGATCAGGTCGTCAAAACAGTTTCTAATGAGCTTCAAAACTACACGTAATTGTATGGAAACTGTCACTTTTACCATATTTACAACATAGTAAACACATTTATAACATTTTATTAACTCTATATAATCAGTATTCTTGTAGGTCTTCTGTTGGTCTTCAATTACCAGTTGGTCTTCAATTAGGCATGCCCGTTTTTATACCATCTGGCATCGTCATGCCCATGGACCATGGTTCACCTATGTATAGTCTACTGTATACGTGATCATTTGATCTGGGCTACTGCAGTATATTTGCCATCCCTTCTTTCCATTAAATCTTTATACGTGTGCTGGTGTATTTGATTTTGAATAATTCATTATTCATAATTTTAACTCATCATTTGCGATCATCAATAAGTAATAACAAAGAAATATTCATATAGATAATTAAAATATGGGTTAAGCGTTTGTTTGAGAATTTTATAATCTGATGCATTATGAAGGTATAACAATATCTTTTTTAGCTTGTCCATGGGCTATCTGTCTGTATATTTCAACTTGCCCAAGCCAAAATTGAACTTGTCCCGGGGTCAGACTAGTGGATTTGTCCTGCCCTGAAAATTCTGTAAAAAATGCTGAATCTTCCAGGAAATTCCCACAATCAGATCCACAATACAACATTTATGAAATACATACATGTATATTACTGTGTTCATATTGTTTTTAAAATGTTCATTTACTTTCACTTGCAGAAGCCTGTCAGTTTCATCCAGGTGTGCCTGTTTTCCATGATGCTATGAAAGGCTGGTCCTGTTGTAAAAAGAGAAGCACAGACTTCACAGAATTCTTAAACTACCCGGTACAGTATCTGTAGCAAAAATGTTTGTACAAGTAGTTGTTATTTCATTCACAGCAAAACTTATAAATTTCAGCGAAAAATTCAGATTTGCACATGAAGATAAAAATATTATTTACCATATGTATTTCATGTAGAAGTGCAAAACATGTCTTACACCCATTTATATCCAAGATTTAATGCATGTTAAATTTAGTCAGCTAAATTGAAAGATACATTGGTAATCTTCAAATTGTAATGATTAAAGTAATATATGTTTTTTGTTGGTCAGTTGTACAAAAATTCAATTGTGACAGAAAGGTTTCAGTTTTGCATTGGGTCACCTAAAGTAATGAAAGATAAAATTATGTTACGCTGGTGTCTCTGGCTTGTTAGCGGAATGACACATTACTGTATATGTATTTCAGATACAGTGAAACCTATCATGAGACCCTCCTGTCTTGAGAGGCCACATTTTGAGAATTACTCACTTAAATAATACTTTAAATAAAACCTCTTTTTAGACAGCACCTGTCTTGAGAGGCTACATTTGAGTGGCAGACAGGTTCCTCTGTTTTATATTTTACTGTAAGTACCCTTTCAAGCATTTTAAAAATATTAGTTTGTACCAATGTGCTATTGACCAAAACATTGTTTTTGAAATCAATCGATTAAATATATATGAGTCTTTTTGTTTTTATAACAGGGTTGTACAAAAGGAAAACATAGCAATGAGAAGCCACCCGAACCAGTTAAACAAGAAACCAGTTCCAACAAAGATGAGGTAAGACAGAATTAAGTGTAACCCAGTTCTCTCGTTCATCACTTAAAGCTGGCCGCTGCCATCTAACTGAAAAATTGTTATGTGTGGCATAAATCTATATTCAAAATAAAAAATCCAAGCATATCCTTTTTTTTTTTTTTTTTAATTCTTTATTTTCAAGTTGCTTTTCTACAATACATAACAGAAACATGACATTCACAAAAACATCAATCCAAGCATATCCTAGCCAAAAAATAATAATCAGTCTATTTCATATACAATGTGCATACCTTTAATATGTTAACCCATTTTTCTTCAACAAATTTGCCTCTTTCTTCTTTGTAGTCTGAAATTACTTCATATGCTAGGCCTACATACCAATTTTTAGAAACTTTGTTCAGTAGTACAGATCGGTCTACTATTTTGCAACTTTTGTAATGTCCTATTCACTTAACTTGGTGGGGCGGGAAAAGCTTTTGATGATCATAGGGGCAATTCTGCTCACTTTGCGGTTATGACGAGCTTCATTGGTAAAACGTTTGATTCCTCACTGGATATTCAGTGACAAGTAGGAACAATTACTCTTTCCAGTGTAATTTTGATGTTGTTATGCTTTATAACCTAAAATTTGAATTGTCCCAGATCAAGAAACAGTTCATGAGATTCTACCTGCCAGGTTATGTGGATTTTAGTATATCATCTGATGATACCCAAATGCTTTTTCAAAATAAGAATACAAAAACAGTATCAAAGTGCAATTTCAAAATCAATGGTAACATGTTCCAATTTTGCCACATGAATTTTAGTTGTGCTACACAGTTTAAGAAAATAGTAGCAAAAGTCTGCTACCATGCTTTGAGGTGCATCTTGGATGAAATGTTTGCATTGCACATATTTTCAATAGTTTTTTATGTCATTCGTGAAATTTTTAGGCCATTCATTGTATCAGATTTATGAAAACAATACACAAATACAGATTTATGAAAACAATACACAAAACATTCAACAATCGCACATAGCAGGGATTCCGCTTATGGTATAAATTCAACTTTGATCCTTATTGTTACTCAGGGTAAAAGGTTGGCTAAGTAAATGCTGAAGAATAATTAATTCTAGTAGCAAATGTTTGCCAAGCTCTTTCAATAGAAGCTGACAGCTTAGGGATTCTGTAGACTATTTTCATGAAAAGCATAGTAAGTTGTCGGCTTCTAACCAGAAAAAAAAATTGTTCATTTCTATCTACACAGAGTTCCACTATTACTTTTGGAACTACTACTTTACATTATTTGACGCTTAATCCAAAACCTGTTGAAAGGGTTGTTGCCTCTTGTTCAAAAGTTAATTTTCAAGCACAGTTCTGATATTTCTTTGGAAATCATCTATTGTTGAACATTATAGATTATCAGCTTTAAAATTCAGAAGTCTCAAAGATTTCAAATAATTGACAGTTAGGTGTGTGTCGTTTAGCTTATGATACACTCATACTTTTGTAGGTGATAGAAGTAAAAATGCCAGAACCTAAGAAGCCCAAAGACCCAAATGATAGACCATCCGCTGATGATCCGATGATACCCTTAAAATCTACGGTAGCCAGCTCTCTAAAACAAGCTTTGGAAAAGAACATGCAAAACCTCAATTTGCAGACGAATGCATCAGGTCAGGGTTTTTTCCTTTTTTTTAAAGAAAATTAATTAATGTTTACAGGAAACTTGATATGGTTTGATGTTGGATTGGTGTTGGTGAACTAGTGTCATTGGAAAAAGGAAATATATACTTTGATGGTCAGTAACTCAGGAAATGGTGGGGTATTGGGGAATCAGTATGCTTGTACATAGACAGAACAGTAAAGCTTGATGTCAAGTTAAACAGGAAATGATGGTGATTAAGTGTAGCCAGC
Organism: Atrina japonica; assembly: GCA_030159075.1. NCBI lineage: Eukaryota > Metazoa > Mollusca > Bivalvia > Pterioida > Pinnidae > Atrina > Atrina japonica. The sequence continues at coordinate 700,824 of BROG01000103.1, read as the reverse complement.
CACTGACAGATTAATTAGCAAAGCTTGATGTCAAGTTTACTAGGGAATAGTAGGATATTGGTGAATTAATGTGGTTTAAAACTGACATATCAGTACAGCTTGATGTCAAGTAAATCAGAAAATTATTGGATACTGAGGATGGTGTGGTTTGACACAGAAAAAAATGTCATTATCTCCTCGGGGTATCGTGACCAATAACAGGAATAAGGTCTTTGTTTTGGTTGTTTGTTGATTGTTTGTTTGTTTATTGTTGTTTAACGCCCCACTCAAGAATCTTTCACTCATATGGAAACGTCACCAAAAACCGGTGAAGGGCTTTAAATTTTGGCCTATGCTCGGCACTTACGGCCATTGAGCAGTGAGGGTTCTTTAACGTGCCTACACCTTCTGTGACACGGGACCTCCAGTTTTTACTGTCATCTGAAAGACAGATAACCAACCTGTCGCCGGCGGGACTCAAATTTACGACCTCACAATCCAGAGTCGAGCTATGGACTGAGCCAGGTCGGCTCGGATGTTTGTTGATATTTATTACTATTACATCTATTTTCTGTTTTGTTGACTTACAGAGAATGATGTTGTTAAAGAAGAGGTTAAATTGGGAACAAGCTGCAAAAACAATGCATGTAAAGGAGTAAGTATGACAATATGTATGCATTATTGTTTTAACATATGCACAGAAACTTGTTAGTTCCCCACTGGTTCTGGGGAGGGGGACTATATGTATATGTTGAGTCAGTCCATCCTTCAATCCCTCTTTTCAAGTTGACTAGGCCATACCTTCCTTATTTTTTAAAGTAGACTCCTAATATTTGATGTAGGCATACATTTTCAGTACACTGCATTTCATGAAAAAAATCGCTCTTCTACCAACCTTATTTCTACAGTTATTCCCCTTTATTTATTTCGTATGTCCTGGCTATATCTATTAAGTCATTTCTTCACCTAAGCTCCCGATATTTGATGTAAATATACACCCTAAGTAATCAGAGTGTCACCTACAATGATTGTACACCTGTCACACTTTTATCTAGTATCAAGGTTCATCATATTTAGTGCCAGGGGTTAATTGACCCTTTATTGTACATGATCCTGTGCCGTTTCAGTTTAGAATTTTACGACCCAGTGGATCAAATAGTGAAAAAAGTACTTATTGTTATTTTACCCAAAACAGTAAAGACACATTTTTTTATCCAACTTCTTTTATTTAACTGACAATATGGTTTTCATTTGAAGAGAAAAGTTTTGATTGCGCTGTACTTAAAGTTGTGAGATTCTCCTTTGTTGGTGTACCAAATAAGTGCGATACAGTGAAAATATTGGGGAAATTTTGCTCAAAATTGGGAAAAAATTAGGAAATTTTGCATTGAGAATGGAGCCTTTTACAGGACTCACATGTTGATGATATTAATCCCTAGGTGCAGATATGCATTTTAGTTATATGGAGTAACTGTTTTTATCTATACAATGAAATCTCATTATGTCAAAATCGGATGAGTAGAAATTCCAGTTATGTCAAAGTCGAAAGGCCGATCCTGATTATTTTACTATATATTTATACTACTTTTATTCCAGGTATCTCAAAGTTTTTATCTTGAAATTTTGCTTATCTAGAAGGATATTTCTGGTCCTGAGTATCAAAATATCATAAAATTGTCACTTCTTATCTCGGGCTTACCTTTTGCGATTGAAAGTTTACTTTTTGCATAAGAAAATCACTATAACTAACTACTTATTTACCTGCAAAACACAAGACAATCAACTCCCATTAATGACTCAAGGAAAATGGATCACTAATAATTGCTTAAATCCAATTTAAAATAATCAGTTGTCTAAAAGTTAGTCTATTTATTGTCCAAAAATAATAGAAAATATGTGAATTAAATCAGTTATCTCGAATTTTGGATATCACAAAGTAAATGTGGCTGTCCCATAAATTTTCAGATAGCGAGATTCCACTGTATATTATCAATATGTGCCCAGTGGGTGACTACTGATTATTTAAACTAGCTTTGTTTATATTAGTTTAAACATTGTACTTTGATAGTATATATGAAATTGATTCCACCTATCTGTAATTTGTGTATAGTTTACTCATTGGTAATTAGAGTAATAATGTAAATATTTTTCAGACTTATAATGGAGAAAACAGTAATCAGGAAACATGTACATACCATCCTGGAGTTCCTATATTTCATGAAGGGTAAGTTGTCTAAGTGCATTAAATTGATGTGAAAGTTCTGAACAGCAGACATACATATCAAGTAAAATTCTTAGAATTGGATTCACATTGAAAGCAACTTATAAGGATACAAAATAGACAATCTTGCATAACTAAGGCCAAAAAAATTAACCATTAGTTTTTCGGTCACTTTTTGAAAAATCTGATGAGGCATGCAGGTTTTTTTTGGGTTTTTTTTGTCGGAAAAATTGTAATTTTCACACACTTTCAAAGCAATGTACATGTTTATAAAATTTTAACAAAACCAACACACTATTCATTTAAATCCTTTATTGAAGACATAAAATAAAACCTTTATGTTTTGAAAATCAGCTTGAGTTAGTTTCTTTTCTTTTTATCATGTTCTGCAGCCATGATATGCTTCCTTTTTAAAGGGCACTTTTTGTTTAGCACTCAAAACATACAGGATATGAACCAGTCTCCTTGTGGAGATTATCATCAGTACCACAGTAAAAACAAATATCTCTGAAACAAGCACTACTGAAGTAAGGCACCTCAATAGGTTTTGTACATATCAAGTCACTCCCAGGATCAGAACTATGTTGGGAGTCACAATCATTATCATCATTTTCTTGAAGGTTTTCATTTTTGTTATGGCTGTCAGACTCTATGTGATATCTTATATACCTCCCAAAGACTCAACATCATTTACTTGTAGAGATTTCATAACCTTATTGGTACATTCACTTTTATTTCTCCCAATTTCCACAAAATTTACAGGATATGACTTGTACCGTGCTGGAGTACAACAAATTATGGAATTGGCACCTTAAATTGTAACCTTTTCATTTTTTTTTTTTGAAAAAGAATATATGTATTAATTTAACAATAATATTATTAATTTGAAACAATTACTTCGACTAGACATTTTTGATATGTTTCATTTAAATGTAATATACAGTGGTCCATTTTAAACTTCTCCCTGACATTGTATTCATGTGTTTTTTTTTGGCAGGATGAAGTTTTGGTCTTGTTGTCAAAGAAAGACGTCAGATTTTGACGTATTTTTAGAACAGGAGGGTTGTGAGAGAGGTAACCATCTCTGGATAAAAGCAGAAGTAAGTTTCCTTTCAAAGGTCACTTGAGAAAGCCGAGTTTCCTATTACAATCTGATGCTGTCTGAAGTTTAACTCATCAACCCCTAAAACAATAATGGACTCTTCTGTAAATCATTGGTTTAGACTGGTGAACGGGTTAATGTGGATGTGCATTGTGAGGTTTTAACTTTTGAACAGCTTAAACTTTGGACAATATCTGCTTCACTACAGTAAACAACTCAATACTTCATTGACATTATGAGTTATGTGCTTGCTTTGGCTTAATTTTATGAATAACATGGCTACATAAAGCCATTGTCACTTCTCCCTATGAGGCAGGGAGAGATGTTTAATGTGTTTTTTGTCATTGCTTGAGCGTTCTATATTTCCAATGGCTTTTTAAGTGCCACTTCATTTCTACAAGTCCATGAAAGAATCAACAGCACATCCTAGACCATTTACCCACTATCTAGGCATAGAGCTGTGCAGACAGAAAATGAAAACTCACCTCAGAAATTCTGGCAAGATCAGGTCTCAAACCAGGTACCTTCATGTTGAAGATCTGTTGCTCTACCGACTGAGCCTCACTGACTCCTGAAGAGTTACTTGTTTTTTGTTTTAATTTTGTTATGTTGAACACAAATGATTTGAAATTTTTAGTTAGAGCCATGCATAATGAGACAACTATGAATTTATTCATTAAAGTAGTTATTTTAGAATATACATGCATGCTAAAATATTTTTATGCTCCCCACCTGAAAGGTCCGCCAGGGGCATCTAGTGTTTGAATCGTCTGTCTGTCTGTCTATTTGTCTGTCTGTAATTCCGTCCCGCTTACATATAAAGTGCAATAGTCAGTTTGTTGGACCGGGGGCATTTGTAATTCACAAACACATCTTGTCGTTGATAAAAATTCTGTCAAAGCTCGTTATGATATAGGTTAAAAAAATCCGGCAAACTTGTAAAAATCAAAGTATTTTGCTTTTGATTTAATTGATTATTCTTAACTCCTATTATTTTTTCAGGTTGCTGGGGAGAAAAAATCTTGTCGTTTTGATTGGCACCAGACACCTTCTACCGTAACTATTTCTATATTCTCAAAAGTGGCTGTTCCAGAAAAGTGTAGTATTAAAGCAAACAAAGTGCGGTGTGATATAAGTGTTGTGTTTGAGGGTGGCAAAAGTTTATTTGAGCAGGATATTGTGCTCAGGGATGTAAGTATATGTAAATAAATTCTGTTGACTTTATATTACATATAAACAATTATACCGTTGCCCTAGTTATTATAATCTCTGACAATATAGCTTTGTCTTGGGCATTTTAACTTTGTCTTAGACATTATAACTATGCCCTGGGCATTATAACTATGTCGTGGGTATTATAACTATGTCTTGGGTATTATAACTTTGTCTTGGGCATTATAACTATGCTTTGGGGATTATAACTATGTCCTGGGCATTATAACTTTGTCCTGGGCATTATAACTATATCATGGACATTATAACTATGTCCTGGGCATTATAACTTTGTCTTCGGCATTATAACTATGTCTTGGACATTATTACTATGTCCTAGGCAAAATTTGCAAGTATACTGTAATTCTCTTAGTCATTCCATAGCAGAATTGTACATCTGAAAAGAAAATGTAACACCTGTGTTAAAGATGATACAGGTTCTAACAGAGTCTGCTAACCTACAAACAACTTCTTATTTTGATACAGGTCATTGACCCAGAGAAGAGCCAGGTCAAATTGCTCGGTACAAAAGTGGAAATCAATTTGAAGAAGACTGAAGCATTTAGCTGGCCAACTCTAGAATTCCCCAAGGCTGAAGAAAAGAAAGAAGCTAATGAACAATGTTAACGAAGACTGTAATTAGGAGACTAATTTAAGATTGACCTTGCCATCCTCAGCAACACATTGTCATATTAACATGTTGATCTCATTCGTATTACACATACGAGATATATTTGTCACATATGAGTATTGAGTACCAGATGCGATATAAACATTATAATATTGCTCATTTGAACTAAATCAGAGGTCACAGTGAACAATTTATTGCAATCTCACAGGATACGAGTATTCATTTATTTTTGTCTGGTGTCTTTAATTATAATAAGCATTGTCCTGTGTATTTTCTCTTTAAAAGACGGGTATCCTGTATACATTGTCATCATGTTGTGTGTGTGTGGTCTTTTTTTGTTTATATTGGTCCAATAATTGCTGAATATAACATGGATAAAATTAACTTTATTAATTATGTACCAAGTGAATTCAGACAATGCAAACTGCCACAATTCAGTTTGACCAAATGTTTGAAAAGTAATTGTCAAAATTGAAATGTTTCATTTATTGATAATATGTATGTATGTGTTGAAATACTTAAGTCCTACAAGATAGTGCAGCTTGAACAGCCTTCGCAGTTCACAAAGTGAATTCATAGATAATGTGTGTCTACAACATAGAAAAGTGACAGAGCAGTGTCAGAAGCTGTACACTGTAGAGCCTGAACGAATTATCCAGACTGGACCACTACGGCCTGATGCTTCGTCAGTCATTCTTTACAAAAAGTATTCAAATCAAATGTTTTGGAGACTATTTTCTAGTCAAATTTTTATCGAAAGGGCTTATGTTTTAAATATTTGACATCACTGTTCAACTGTGATGTCATTTTGTGGCACAGGTGTTACACTTGTGAGATTGGACAGATTGCATTTTTTCACATTTGTAAAGCAAGGAGCTAGGTGGCTTTTTAGGCATGCATGAGTGAAAAAACTGCAATAAAAATCTGATTCAAGTTTGCATAGTGCTTGTTTATCTCATAAAACATCAGTGTCACATTCTTTCCAATTGTTTTTAAAGAGTAAACTTTATTCATACAGGTCTACCTATGTATAGTGGCACATCTTGGGGTCTGTCAAAACCAAAACAATATATTTCTAAAAATAGTAATGAACAGGCTAGAACGTGATTCCATGTATTTCTCTAGCCATAATATTTTTGTTACCAAAATCAAGTCTATCACCCCTGTTATGAATCAGTTTAGACCCGTTGTGTTTGTGAACATGTGCCAAATTAAGTTGGTATAGGTTTTTTTTGTTAACGTCACCCGAGTGATGAACTAGTATGATACGTAATTGTGCTGGCTTGTATCGTGCATAAACCTTTAAAGATTTCTTTTGAATTCTTCTCAAAACCACTTGGATAGTTCTCATCAAATTTGTTAACAACATCAAATTTCATATAGAAAGGGGGATGGACTAAGGTGACCGTTCAGACCCTGTCAAATTGTGTTTTTTTTTTTCTGTTTTGTAACAACAAAAATAAAACATCAAAATGTCAATTTTACTTTTTGTTGTATTTTTATCTTCCCTTTAAAAAAAGAATGAAGCAGCTGTGGGATACAAGTTGATCCTCAGTTTTAGGATGTGTATAAGTAGTGAGACGATTGTTTCTAAAATTTAGGATATGTTAAGAGTGGTGAGACAGGTTGGTCCTCAGACTTCGATGTGTTAAAGTGGTGAGACAGGTTGGTCCTCAAGACTTAAGATGTGTTTGAGTAGTGAAACAGGCTGATCCTTAGATTTATGATGTTTTGAGTGGTGAGACAGGTTGATCCTCAGTTTTAGCATGTGTTAACCTGTTAGAGAGGGGAGACAGTTTGATCCTCAATTTTAGCATGTGTTAGCCTGTTAGAGAGGGGAGTTTTAGGTTGTGTCAGAGAGGGAAGACAGATTAATCCTCAGTAGTTTGTTTTATAGAGGGGAGACGGGTTGATCCTCAGTTTTAGTTTGTGGTGAGACAGGTTGGTCCTTGGTTTAATGATGTGCTTGAATGGTGAGACTGGTTGATCCCCAGGTTTTATGTGTTTAAGTAGTGATGGGTTGATCCTCAGATTTTGGATGTGTTTGGATAGCGAGACTGGTTGATCCTCAGATTAAGGATGTGTTTGCAAATGAGACTGGTTGATCCTCAGATAAAGGATGTGTTTGGATAGCGAGACTGGTTGATCCTCAGATTAAGGATGTGTTTGGATAGCGAGACTGGTTGATCCTCAGATTAAGGAGGTGTTTGGATAGCGAGACTGGTTGATCCTCAGAATAAGGAGGTGTTTGCTAACGAGATTGGTTGATCCTCAGATTAAGGATGTCTTTGCTAATGAGATTGGTTGATCCTCAGATTAAGGAGGTGTTTGGATAGCGAGACTGGTTGATCCTCAGAATAAGGAGGTGTTTGCTAGCGAGACTGGTTGATCCTCAGATTAAGGTGTTTGCTAGCAACAATGTTGGCTATCAGATTTAGGATGTGTTTGAGTGGTGAGACTGATTGGTCCTTGGATTCAAGATGTGTTTAATTTGTCAGACTGGTTGATCCTCAGATTAAGGATGTGTTTGCTAGCAAGACTGGTTGATCCTCAGATTAAGGATGTGTTTGCTAGCGACAAAGTTGGCTATCAGATTTAGGATGTGTTTGAGTGGTTAGACAGATTGGTCCTTGGATTCAAGATGTCTTTAATTTGTGAGACAGGCTGATGCTCGGACTAAGGATATTTTTAAGTAGTGAGAATGGTTTGTCCACAGATTTTAAAGTTTCTGAGTGGTGAGACACAGTAAACAGCCTTTTTCAAACTTAATATCACTACTAAATCTCTTGTATATTATTACATGTAATGATTTCTGTAACCTACCACCAGATGTTCTAACTTCAAATTATGAGAATTTTCTTACACTGGCAATCATTTAATGGTCTACCAAGATAAAACGGTACATTTGTGTTGTAAAAACCAAAACAGTATGGTTTATTTAAAAAATAGGGGTGTACAGGCAAAACATTTTACATTGCTGTGATTTAATGCATTACTGTAGCTATAATATAACTAGCCTGTCACCCCTGTTAAGGTTTAATTTAAACTTGTATATATAACTATGTTACCGAAGTTATCTTGGTACAACCATACATGGGGAAACTGGATGTTTAAACAGATTCTACAATGAGTGTTAATTGATTACGGTATCATGTTTATCGAGTTTAAAAGTTAATTTTCAAATATTGAAAATTAACTAACGAGAGTTAGATAAACATGATAATCAACTTACACAAGGTGTGGAATCTGTTTCTACCATAACTGAAAACTTGTGTATTGGAACATTAGCCTACAATACATTTAGAAACCATTTGGCTTAGACTCTTATGATCACATCAAACATGTACCTCGCTTAAATCACAATTTCTCCGGGTCACATAAATATGTATACTTTTATCGCCAACAACTGGCTTGATGCAACTTCATGTACTAACATTTTCATTACTTTAGTAGTGCGGACTCGGCCAAAAAGTAGTATGTGTCAAAGTTCACATTCCTATTTCGACCAATAAAAAAGCTCAGTGTGTGTTTACCTTGTGTAGTTAACTCAAAAACTTTAAACAACTGTGTTTCTGTTTAATCAGCCGATTTTTCATGGTTTAATCATACCAGTTATGTTAGAAAATTAAAACTTTTATCTTTTTCATCATGTTTGTATTCCTCAAAATTAAGCAAAAAAAAAAAAACCAAAACTTTCAACAATGTCATCAACCACCATATTTATTCAAGTTACAAATCAACAGATTAATACATACATAGCATAGTCTCAGTCAATCCACCAAAATGGACACTATCTTGCAATAAATCTGAACAGACAGACCTTGACCTTGTTGGCATCTAATGATCTCGGTCATGTGATATTGCTGTATCATGTGTGATGTATCAAGTATGATGTTAGCCTGTTAAATTGTAGTCTCTATGGTTCCAGAAGCACCGTCATCCTTTATGCCAAGCTTTTGTGCATTGTTATCCCCCCTTGTATTAATGTAACTTTGTGGCAAAATAAACCTTGAGGCAGATGTAAAATATACGACATTAAAGTGATATACATGTAAGCTGTCACAATGATTATTTTTGTCCCCTGACATATAGTTGAGAATATGATAAAATATGTGTTCAAATACATTATCAAACGTGTTGTAAAAGATCTTCTTTTCGAAGTTATTTGTTTTATTAAAATTTAAGTTTTCGTGTACCTTAAAAAATTCAGCTGTATTTCCGTATGCAATGACCTTTCAGATAAACCCTTTCGCCATATCTAATGTACTTCGTAATTTGGTCAGGGGATCTCTGTCCTTTACGCCCTCGGAATATGTTAAAGTCGGCCAATTTTCTGTGTTTTATTTTTATTTTTAAAATACAGGACGTGGTTTTTATTGGAAAGTGCTTGTATTCTGTAAAATATATGCTTTTCAATACTATTTTAAATACCTGAAGAAAATTGGATGAATAAATTATCAAATCAATAAAAGAAATTTTCCTGATCTTTAATGTTATCCTGAATGCTGACATCGACAAAATCAAAAATATAAAATTGTGAAAAGTATGTGTAGCTCATGTTTTACAACTGTGCCGCCATGCCCGGTTGAGTTGGGGAGTTCATATGTGTCAAGAATGATAAAGCCAAGAATGCATTGGAACAAGTTAAAAATGGGTCGAGATCACCCAATATACCAGGCACGTGGACAATTTCAGAAACGAATGTTTTGAAACTACGAAAAAGACTTTGCCTGATTTAGGTATGAAATGATGATGTACGAAAATAAACATAAAAGGTAATAAGAATAGAATGTATATTTAATGCAAATAGCACATGTTTATTGGACACTCGATAATCTTCATAAAAATTTACCGAAAGTTAATTTGCAATGCTCAAAGTAATGGCGGACAAACAACTGATATTATGGGTTACATTTGGCAAGATTGTTGCTATTTTACAAATGCCTTTGTTATTCTAAACACCAGATGGTCTCTTTGGGATATATATGAGATAAAATATTACATAAAATGGACATGTAAAATTGTTCACCTATTACAGTTCATATCACTTTAAACAATATATTTAATAATGATTAGAGAGCCAATTTGTGTCCCTAAATACAATTGGCACTTATGTATAATTTCATACTAATACGTAAAATTAAAAAAAAATGTAGGCTTTATTTAGTCCTACAACAAAATAATTTGCATTGATTTGGTACCAATATTTGAAACACAATAAATATACATGTATATACATTGACACAGAATTGGAGACATTGACTTGAGTATTCCATAACAAACAATAACAAATGTAAATGACGATATGCAAAATAGTGTTGTCAAAATAGTAAGTAATTTGAGCAGATATCTCGAAATACCACAATATACCACATAGTACCACAGTGCCAGTGGCTGAGAAAAGGGTGTGTAGGACAATGGTTATTTTTTCCCAAAATTCTTATTTTTCTGTTTTCAGAAACTTGAACACATGCGGATTTAAAAAAAGACACTGTGAGAATGAGCACAGGCGAGAACAGCTCTTTTTGTTTCATGCACGAAAAATGAGAAATATTACATCAGACAGAATTCCTTTTTTTTTCTTGCATTTCAATAATTATGTCATAAAGGACCCTTCTCTCAGCCCCTGGCCCATATATGATGACAATTTTTTACTATATAAAGTAAAACATATTTCAAGGCATCAATTTCAATGAAAAGTAAGCAATAGCTCCTAGCATCTGTTATAAATATTGACATACTGATTATGAAATTGGACTGCAGCATTTTTTATCACATCATACTGTAGTTGGTAAACTGGTGAAAGACAGCATGTGAGGGTTTAGAGTGTTCACCGCTCGTAAAGGAAATCTCATTCTGGATTTCCAGGTCTGCTCATACGGTCAAACTTGTCTATAATGATCGTTCAAGGGAATGGGCAAAAGTAGCCAGTATAGACAGTTTTTTTCATAGTAAAAAGTTAACAAAAGTTGTTTTGATGGCCTATATAGGCAGGTGCCCTTTATACAGAGGTTGCCTTTGATGCAAGTTTGACTGCACATGGGACTTCATTAAAAGAGGAGTGTTTTTTCTTTGTTGAACGCATCTGGGGTTAACATAATCAACATGCGGGTCCTATAAAATGACCCATTCCCAATGCAAAATCTGCTATTTTTTCCCAATTTTGAGCAAAAATTTCCCAATTATGTTTACCATGTTGTTCACATTCAGTATTCAACATTAAAAAGGAGAATTTAGTACATGTATGAACTGCACTTTGAAGTCTTCAGATGAAAACCGTGTTGTCAGTTAAATAACAGAAGCTAAATGAATCACAAGTTTTGTGTTTTATTCTTATGACTTAAATGTTTCCAAATTTGGCCCACTGTGGCGTAAAATTCCCAATTTGAAGGGTACAGGACGCTGTCCCAAACAGGGTCTATTAACCCATGCACTTGGAATGAGAAGAGAAAGTAACAGGCTTTTTGATATGTCAAATGAAATTTTTGCGAAAGAACCTCCATAGCAGGGTTAAAAATTTGTAGCGCTTCTTTAAGACACAGCTCATAACACTTCTATACAATATTATTCACTGGACTTATTAAATAATATATAAAATTTGTGATGAATGTTTAGATTAGAGCTGGTATCATATATCATTATCTTGATACCGGAAACCAATGATGAGATCTTGAAAAAATTTTAAGCATAATTATTTGTATAAACATGTATATATAAATGTAAAAATTGTTACCATAATAAATTATTGTTTGTAATTGCACAGTCGTTGTTTTTAGACTATCATTTAAGACATACAGCATGTTAGCTGAAATATCTGTAAATAAGAGTATACATAAATAAACATTATATCAGCACTAGATGATACAATTAACAAAGGTTTTCAATAAATAAAATGAATGTTTTCTTTTTAATTTTTGTTTTATAATATAACCATCTTAGCTCTATCATACATTGGAATTATAAAAGTATAAAAGCATTCAGAAGACAGTATGAGTATACTTGTAAAATGTTACATATTTTATCACAAACATTATAATCAGGCTAAAATCCATTCAAACAAGCAAAGTGAGCACAATACATTTGTTTAGAAGTATCATGGTATATTGTTGTTGTGCCTTATACAGAATGTTGTTTGATATGTCATTTTGCTCTAATTTTCAGAAGAGAAAAACTTTCAATTTTGCAACAACAAAAAATTCTAGAAAAATGTTACATTTTTTTTACAAACATTTTTTTTTTCATAACATGCATAAGTCATGTGATTGCACCTTTAATAGACTGATAAATAAAATAAAAAATTTGTTTTATCACACAGCTTAGTTTCATTGGAAATATTGATTTCTGAATTCAACAAAATTACAGGACAAATTACAAATGTATGTTAAACCCTTCCCCTGTCTGGTCATCCATTAACATGCTTTATCAAAGCTCTAAAGATATCATCCCTTTACCAATTTTGATGAAATATGGTACATAGGTTCCATATCAATTAATATACCTCAAACAAATTTGGCAATGACCAGTGAGGAACTAAATCCATGTAATTTTTTCCAAATATAGAATTTCTCATAAATAAAATGAATAAAAATTCATTAAGTTTCCTTATTGTCATGCTATTTTGTTGAAATTTGGTATACTGGTAGCATAAAAAAATTAATCATCTCTAACACGTATTACAAGATTTTCTGAAAACTAGGAAAAATATGTGAACCAGGAAGATGTATCGTGTACTTTTTTGTCTTGGATTATCGTAAAAAATTAAATAATTTAATTCTAGTTTAGAAAGGTAAGATCAGTTTGTAGCAGCCTTAAGAGACAAAATGGAATGTATCAAGATTATTCTCTGATCATAATTTTCCCTTTCCTGAACAACACTGATGGAATTGGTCTGCTTAAAAGTCACCTGTGATCCTTGGAATTGAGAACACACGATTCTTGACTGTTGTATTTATGGACCATTTTTGGAGTTGTTCCTTTCAGACATGGTTTGTCATGATGGTATTCTGCTTCAAATAGAAATGTGGCCTCCATCACTTCTGGTAAAATGATTTACACAGTGAAACCAATCCTGTTATACTAAGACCACCTAACCACCTGACTCAGAGTGGTCTCTTAAGTAAAGGTCTGGACTTATTTGTTATGAAATTTTCAATAGATTGAATATTTGTGGTCTCCTAAGTGAGGTGGTCTGCTAAGTGAGACTGGTCTCCTAAGCAGTGAGGTAGTTTCCTAAGTGAGATTGGTCTCCTAAGTGAGGTGGTCTGCTATGTGAGGCTGGTCTCCTAAGTGAGGTGGTCTGCTAAGTGAGACTGGTCTCCTAAGCAGTGAGGTGGTTTCCTAAGTGAGATTGGTCTCCTAAGTAGTGAGGTACACTACTAAGTGAGGTGGTCTGCTAAGTGAGGCTGGTCTCCTAAGTGAGGTGGTCTGCTAAGTGAGGCTGGTCTCCTAAGTGAGGTGGTCTTTTGATGAGGTTACATGTATATACATGTAGGCCTACATGACCTGGTTTGGCTGAAATATGAATTAAATGCACTCCAGATTTAAAAACCAGTCTACATGAATGTAATGACGCTTATTATGTTTACAAGACAGGTCATTTATTGAATAGGTTTCTGTTGAAGATGAACTGGACACTAGATATGGTCAGAGTAAATATTAACAAAAGTGACATAGAACACATGTTCTGCTGATGTCCTGTGATCTGAGTACCAGTACACACTTTTCTGACAAAACATAATGGAATGGAACAACTAGAAAAAGGTCCACTATCAAATTACCATGATATAATGCAATGTACAATTTGAGTTATTAAGTTACACAAATATTTTTTGTCATAAAAATTAAAAAGATTTGAGGATTTAAATGCCAAACTTGTAGATGTTATAAGAGATTGTTGTTCAAGTATTGTGATAATGTTTCAATTGACCATGCTGAGTATTTCTTTGCTAACCCTCGTAGTGCCTGACCCACACTTTCGTGATTTGTGGTTGACTTGCCGACATAATGATGGTGTAAGTGGTGTGGCTGAAATAAACAAAAGGAACTAAATGACACATGAAATAAATACATTTAATTTTGCATTAAAGGTCTGTATAAAGGGCACCTGCCTATAAATGCCATGCAAATATAATCTTTAATTTTTTTATAATTAATAAACCTCTATATAATGGCCACCTGTCTATAACAGCTTCTGTCTGTAGCTTATATAGACAAATATGACTGTACATGATACAGTGTATATGCTATATCACAACATAGTGCCAACATTGTATAATTGTTATTCAAAACATTCATATCGACAAGACCCTGAGCCATTGCTCACAGGTTAATAAATCTCAAAATTTTGGTAGAAGGTTTTATATTATTTCTATTAATGAATTCATTTTTTCCTTAGAATTCAAAGATGTAGAGAACATTTTCTAAGATCAAGTATATAAACACTATTGAGCTAAATTGGCTCCAGCCCAGACCCTAGACCCCCCTACCTGGATAATAAATGTCACTGCCTTGCTCCCAGGGTCATAAATTTCACAATTTTGGTAGAGGGCTTTATCCTCTTTCTAGTCATGTATTCAGGCTTTATCCTTGATGTGCAGGGGTAAAAAAAAGTTTTTAAGTTTGGGCTATTTTTGGCAGTTTGACCCAAATAGTAGCATGAGTAGTGATATCTGAAATACAAAATGTATATGGGTCTGGCTCTTAAAACAATATACATAGTAGGATACAGCAAATATCTACGATTCTTTTGTTCAACCATAAATCTTCTACGATTCAAACTCTGTCTATTCTGAATATTTCCATTGGTCCCACTGCAGATCGGAACAGACCAATTATATTGTACATGAAAGCGTGTCCATAACATTACAGCCCATGTCACGCATGTGAGCTATCTTTTCATGGGTATTCATTACAAGCATGGAAGAAACAGTGAAGACACATGAAGAAATCAAAACTTACTTATTTAGGACTGGTACAGTAGACATGACTTGAAATAAAGAATCCAGAGTCACATTTTTTGGTCCAACTGCATTCATCATTTTTATAGCTGGATCTCTGGATGAAATAACAAAAGTTTCAATGATAGGTAAAAAATGTATCTCCCAGTACATATCAGGAATCAACACAGCCTATTTATCTTAAGTGTGGTTGTGCACTATGTCAGAATTTTCTTCCGTCACCCTTAAAAATTTCAGTTTCCAAGATTTTTATTGTTTAAATGTTCAAATGATTGTAAATCATATTTTCAATGTCTTATATGCCATAAATAAATTTTTAAGACACTGTTGTCTCCATACAGAAAATCTCTGCCAGCCTGGATTTTAATTCCGTGGTGGTCCCTAGATATGACCTTGAGTGGTACATGTATGTGTCACTATTTTGGCCAAGAAAACACTTTTACACTTGTAGCATGGTAAATAACCTTGTGTTGTCTGGTACATATATCACTACTATGGCTAAAAATACTCTGCAATAGTTAATAGCTAATTCATTCATCATGTTCATAAAGGTCTTAAACACTGGCATATATTGCTGTTGGCCATATTTGTTCTCTTCTGAGATATCGCTGATGTTAATCAATGATACTAAAGCTAATTTTTAAAAGATTTAAGAAATAATTTAGGTTATTTTATGAAAACCAAAATTTTGTTAACAGACAAATGAAAAAAGAAACCCATTCACCCCCCCCCCCCCCCCGAAAAAAAAAAAAAAAAAAGGATGTTCTGACATTCTATCTTGAGGCATGAAAATGAAACATACCTTCTATCGTCAGAACTGGGTGGTGGCTTCCAATGGTCGTAGTTGGTTTCTACTTCAAACCACCTGCAAGAAAAGTGAACATATATTGTTTAATACCATCTAATAAACTTGAGCTACATTTTGTCGAACAGCACATTCAACATCGGTACAAAAAGAGTACAGTATCATACTCTAGGAAGATAAATACCACTTGTCAGTTTCTATCAAAATTATAATAAATCCAAAGAATAGATGGGCAAGGTTCAGGAAGTCTAGAGATTAAAAGAAAGCTGAAACATACAAAGCATATATAGCAAGAAACAAAACTGTCTTGTTAACTTGTTAACATACAGTCAAATTTGCATTAAAAGCCACCTCTGAATAAAGGGCACCTGCCTATAAAGGCCATTCAAACATAACCTTTGTTACATTTTTATAATGAAAAAAGCTCTTTATAAAGGGCACCTGTCTATAATGGCTAGTTTTGCCTGTTCCCTTCAATGGCCCTTATAGGCAAGTTTGACTGTACATGTAATATATAATTGATCTTCACTGGAATTGGGGTGGGGGGCTCCTTGGCCGCATTGCCAGAGCTTGGCACAGTAAACCTCCAGTCGGTATAGGTTTGAGCTCCACTGGAACCGCAGCTGATTTTCTGAGAAAGTTTGCAAGTTTACTTGTGGAAGACTGATTGTCTCTTCCTGGTTACAATGCAATGGGTTCTCTCCTCCACTAAACACTGGTCACTACAATATAACTGAAACCAAATTCAATTATTTGGAATGCAATATCTTGTGTGACATTTTAAAAGTACCACTGTTTCCTCAATTTCAAACATAAATTCTACAACTTTGTTAGTTACACAGTGGAGGAAGTAACCCAATTACATACACATGTAGCTCGGAAAGGATCACCAGCCTTCCATAAATAAATCGGCAAACTTCCTCACTTAATCAGCTGATGTTCAGGGTTCCAGTCTGGAAGCTATGATTACTAAAGATAAGAGTACCGGTAATAATTTTTAAGAGGAGATCAAATATGTTCAATGGTTTACTTGTGACAAATCTGTGCCCAAAAGACAGATCCCAACAGATGGCATGTGACTTAAAAACAGACAATTCCATAACATACCTGCCATGATCAGGGTCTAGTTGCCAGAAGTCTATACCTGCTAGTCTCCCTTTGGTGATAACCATTCCCTCTGTTTTGTTGACACCACCTATGATGATGTATCCGGAGGCCTCGGTGGTGGTGTAACCAAGCTTCTGAACTGCTGTGTTGAAATCTGTTGCTTCTGCTAATGTCTGTATGAGAAAACATTAGAATAGTGTTACACTTTTTACAAATCGTAACTAATAAGTATGAAATACAAACATTCTGTAGAGTCAAACTGAGGACTCATAGAGGATGAAATTCTAATAGAAACTTTTAAATGTGGAGCTGATATTAATTCACTGTGACTCTGAATGCTGGTTTTATATCAGATCAAAACAATGGTCATTATTTTCAAATACCTCACACACCACTGTAACATTCCATCTCTCTTCCATTATTTTCTGATGTTTCACAAACCACTGTAACATTCCCATCTCTCTTCCGTTATTTCCTGATGTTTCACACACCACTGTAACATACACCATCTCTCTTCCATTATTTTCTGATGTTTCACAAACCACTGTAACATTCCCATCTCTCTTCCGTTATTTCCTGATGTTTCACACACCACTGTAACATTCCCATCCCTCTTCCATTACATATTTTGATGTTTCCCAAAACCACTGTAACATACACCATCTCTCTTCCATTATTTCCTGATGTTTCACAAACCACTGTAACATTCCCATCTCTCTTCCATTATTTTCTGATGTTTCACAAACCACTGTAACATTCCCATCTCTCTTCCATTACATATTTTGATGTTTCCCAAAACCACTGTAACATTCCCACCTCTCTTCCAATACTTTCTGATGTTTCACAGACCACTTTAACATTCCCATCTCTGTTCCATTATTTCCTGATGTTTCACAGACCACTGTAATATTCCAACCTCTCTTCCATTATTTCCTGATGTTTCCCAAACCACTGTATCATTCCCATCTCTCTTCCATTATTTCCTGATGTTTCACAGACCACTGTAACATTCCCATCCATCTCTCTTCCATTTTTTCTGATGTTTCACAGACCACAGAGTGTACCATTCCCATCTCTTTTCCATTACATATTATCTGATGTTTCCCAAACCACTGTAACATACACCACCTTTCTACCATTATTTCCTGATGTTTCACAAACCACTGTAACATTTCCATCTCTCTTCCTTTATTTCCTGATGTTTCACACACCACTGTAACATTCCTATCTCTCTTCCATTGTTTTCTGATGTTTTACAAACCACTGTAACATACACCATCTCTCTTCCATTGTTTTCTGATGTTTCACAAACCACTGTAACATTCCCATCTCTCTTCCATTATTTTCTGATGTTTCACAAACCACGGCAACATTCCATCTCTCTTCCATTACTTTCTGATGTTTCACAAACCACGGCAACATTCCCATCCCTCTTCCATTATTTTCTGATGTTTCACAAACCACAGCAACATTCCCATCTCTCTTTCATTATTTTCTGATGTTTCACAAACCACAGCAACATTCCCATCTCTCTTCCATTATTTTCTGATGTTTCACAAACCACTGTAACATTCCCATCACTCTTCCATCATTTTCTGATGTTTCACAAACCACCGTAACATTCCCATCACTCTCCCATTATTTTCTGATGTTTCAGCAAACAACCACCATCACTGTAAATTTTTCTGATTTCCCCATCACCTAACATTCATTCCATTATTCCCTGGTGTTTCCAGTAAACAACTTTAACATTCCCACCTCTCTTCCATTATTTTCTGATGTTTCCCAAACCAGTGTAACATTCCCATCTCTCTTCCATTATTTCCTGATTTTTTATTGTTGTTGTTGTTATGTTAGAATGTTGGTTTTCTACAATTTTTCTGTCATATAGTTACTGCCAGTTTTTAATGGGGGAGAAGATAACCTGGTTACATTGTGTCCTTGAATAGTGTAACACTCTGACCACTCGGTCATGGAGACCCCTCCTGATTTGTACCATATTTTATGGCCTATAGGTCGATGTGGGGGATAGGTCGAATGGCTGATTTTTGGTAAAAATCCAGGTTTAAGGTATTAGATTGGTCGAAGTGGAATATAGGTCGATGTGCGGCAGCAATGAAAACATGGATGGTGAGAACACAAAAAAATATATCGTTTGTGTTTAATAACTGGTGCTTAAAAAACGATGGTAGTGCGCCTCCTACTAAAATAATCAGAGTAAATAGGCCTTATTTTACTGTACATTATTAACATAGGAGTGATTAAAAAGCTTACTCAGTTGCATTTTATCACACTTAACAATCAATTATATTACTTGTGTGTACTGATTTAATGTATATGTATAAACATCGCTATTATGTTACCTGTCAAAATCATCATTCAAATTCTTTACTCAGTATGCCGTTAACACAAGTGACCTCAATCCTTGTCCTTATCCTTACATTGGCCTAAATTATTATGTAGCTGCAATTGGTCGAAAATTTCAATAATCAAAGGTTGACGTATCCAATTAATTTATGTAACACTTTTTCCAAAACTTTCCCAACTTCAAAGACTGCCCACTCGATCCTTATCAAGTTGAAGGTCACGTTAGAGTGAACACAGCTTGTAGTGTCTCCGTGAAAGTCTGAATGAAGACTTCAACTTCACAGCGGGGGGACCTGGCGGAGATAAGGGATTCATTCAAAAGTATAAACTGTACGGTATAAAATATAATGTATACAACGCGATGTATTTTTTATTGCGCAGTTTCTGTCCACAGTCTTTTTGAATCCCATTGATAATTGTAACACCTGCAAAGATCATTATTTTGTCACTTGATTATGAACACAGTGCACCAACAACAAGGTCACACTTTAAATAGTTCTATTAAGTGTAAAATACAAAATGGGTGTTTTGGAGTAGGCCCCTAGATTATATCCAGTGAAAAATGTTGAAATTACCATGTTAAAATTGAGAAATTGCACATAAGGTAAGTCCGATGCGTTAAATAGGTGGAGTCACAAAACTTTGGTGGAGAAAAAAAAAATATCGACCTATAGGCCGTAAAATACGGTAATATAATTTGTTTATAACTGAGTGAGAACTCACTGTACATCAGTATTTTAGAAATGTCAAATAATAAAGTAGTTAATGATTGTTTGAGGTGATGATGACCTGTCAATCATCAAGAGCAATATTCCCAGCACCTTTCAGGCTCAGTGAATATTGTTTTGTCAGGTAGATAAATCATCGCATTCACCTAAAAGTAGGCAACGCCTGTATAATATTATCATTATTATTTACAAAGTAAGAAAATGCATGTGTATATATCATACTTAAACATCATTTTACTTACCAATTCACTCAACATGTGTGTATATACCATACTTTCACATCATTTTACTTAGCAATTCACTCAACATGTGTGTATATACCATACTTTCACATCATTTTACTTAGCAATTCACTCAACATGTGTGTAAATATAATACATTGTACTTAAACATCATTTAATACTTTTAAACAATACACTTAACATGTATGTTATACAAGTTATACTTACATCACGTAACAAGAAGCTCATTGGCATAGCTTTCCTGTCAATCAAAGCAATCAGAAAGTTTTCCCACCATGCTCCTTGATCTAATTGATCAAATATGAAATAAATATTAAAATATGAATAGAATTTATATAATACATGTACATTTACTGACAAGGACAAAAAATTATTGTGGAATCAGAAAATGTTCTTACTGTTTGGGTTTTAATTTTGTTTATTTTCATTTTGCTGTTTTCATTTACCAATGAAACCATGACAACCTTCGTATGTATAATACACCTGGCCAAGTAATAGTAATAGTTTATTTTATTTATTTATTTATTTATTTTTCTTTTTTTTTTCTTTTTTGGTAACCGTCCTACATTTTTGTAGTTTGTATTATGCTGTATTTCCTGTAGTTATAAATGTCCCCATTTTCTTACTGGAAAACAACTCAAATCTTGTAGAAATCTGTTGATGATATGGTGTCATGAGACATTATTCATTTAAGTAAAACATGTTTGTAGGTCAGATATCTCAAAAAATATTATTTCAGCGAAATATAACATGTTCAATGTCAATCAATTTGTTTTATTCTTAAAACAATGAAATTTCAACTCCACAAAAATTTCTGATTCATTTATATCAGAACAGAGTGAAGTGTCTGAAACATCTGGTTACCTAGTCATTGTTTTGCTAAATCAAACTGCTTACCATACCAAACACTGATTTTGGAATCGTTTTTTGTAATATTTTTTTTTTCAATTATATTCTGTAGTATCCAGGAAAATCTGGTATAAACTGAAAGAATTCCAGTAGTTTCAAAGTAAAATGGACATGAAATACCTGTTGTACCAAATAATTTGATTTTGATTTTTGTTTTACCCAACCCTGAACAATTTTTCAGTTATATGGTGGCATCCAGTTTTTAACTCATGAACACTGAATAACAATGAACTCCTCTGTAAATCAATGGCTTAGACCAGTCCAAATGTGTCATTAAGGGTGAATGAGTTAATGAGAACCCAGTTACAATGTGACTTGGAAGAGACCACCGGCCTTCCACAACGAAACTGGCAAATTTTCTCACAAAAATCAGCTTAGGTTCCAGCGGGGCTCAAACCTGCGTTGACCAGAATTTAGAGACTTCAGGTTCAGAGCATGACGCTTTGACATTTCAGCGAGAGAGACCTGTTGTACTAAATTAATCATTTACATGTACATACATGTATACACATGTACAAAGTTTTTTTTGCAGTGAATCTGTTAACCATCCAATGACTTCCACTGTTTCTATGAAGAAGTAAATTGAGATGACCCACATACAAATAAGCAACTTTAACACTGATTCCCATCTCCATGTAGAGACATGTAATAACATTTTTTCAGTGATATGGTTCATTTTTTTTCATATGACGGAGGAGAAAATTTGGTTTCAATGAACCTAGGAAAAGGCCACTTCCCTTCTGTAAATGAACTAGCAAACTTTGATCCTCACTTAATCAGCGTTACATTACTGGCGGGGCTCGGAACCACACTGACAAGATGTGGGAGACATCATGATTTCAAGCACAGTATCCTGATCAATCGGCCAGTGGAGCCGCTAACAGTTTAAAACATTTTATGCCAAATCCTGATACTGTACCAAGATGAAAGTGATTATTGGCCAAGGCTTACTCTTTCAAACATATCTTTAATATTAGTGTTGTATTATCTTACAGCATTTTATAATACTTGTTATCAATAGAATTACCTACGAATTTCAAAGTGTAAATGTAAATATCATTTGTTTTAGATAAAATGTCTTCATCTGAAAAAAAAATACAAAAAGATAACAAAATTTATGTACCTCTTTCATCCAGAGTGATAGTAAATGCTTTAGGTTTTATCCCAGTAACAAGTCCAACATAGCCTGCATATGTCACTCCCGAGTATACAGTCTGTCCAAAAAAAACAAAAAACAAGAGTCTTTTTTATGCCAACTGCAATGTTTATGTTATGATCTAAAACGTTATGGAAAGGAAAATTTCATCCTATCAAGAAGAATACATCTACCAGATATCAAATATACTGATCCTAGGTTACCGTTACATTATGACCCAACAAAAAAAATTAGCAAAGAGATAAAACTCTGAAAATAGGAGGCATAACTCTAAATTAAGACAAATGTAAGAGTCAGAGATGTGGTTTTGTAACCAATATGTAAACATCTACGATATATGGTGAGCCTATGTTAGGGAACAACAGTAGCTGTGCTATGGGTTGAAGAAGGAAAATCAACAAAGGGGCTTGACTCTGAAAATAAAGGGATGAGGGGTGGTTTATTGAAAAGACAAGGTAAAAAATGGGGATAAGTTTGCATATAAGAGACGGAGGGGCATGGTTTTGGTGGGTGACACTCTGTTCTGTCATGGTGTATACACATTTGCCTGTATCATAAATATATTTAGCAATCCTTGGTAAAAGAATGGCATGTTGCTTGTGGTCCAGACAAGCAAAATCTTACGGACACACACATGACAGTATTACATACAGACAACACCATATCGTTCAACGCTGTTATATTACAGATCTCTAACGTTTCAATGAATTATGATAATTGTTTTTCTACCACTAATTAGTGTTATACATACTGACCTAATTATTTTTTCTACCACTAACTACCACTAATATGTATTATATGTACTGACCTGATTATTTTTTTCTACCACTAACTACCACTAATACGTGTTATATATACTGACCTGATTATTTTTTTCTACCACTAACTACCACTAATACGTGTTATATATACTGACCTGATTATTTTTTTCTACCACTAACTACCACTAATACGTATTACATGTACTGACCTGATTATTTTTTTCTACCACTAACTATCACTAATACGTGTTATATATACTGACCTGATTATTTTTTTCTACCACTAACTACCACTAATACGTGTTATATATACTGACCTGATTATTTTTTTCTACCACTAACTACCACTTATAAGTGTTATATATACTGACCTGATTATTTTTTGTATAGTCCACTTGAATTATGATATCTCTCAACATTTCTGTGAAACTGTAATCTAAGTTCCGCGCGTGCCATATCTGACCTTTAGCATCCTGCATTACTATACTGGTACAAAAACTATATAAAAAAAAGACAAAGAGAATTGGACAGATTCCATTCTTACAGGCCAAAACAGGCTATGTTACTAGATGTGAACTCAGAACCTACTGACAACAAGTCCTTCTTGTACAACTGAGTTACAAGTACATGTACATGTAAACCAATACTTAAAGATTCCAAAAATGGTAACACACTCTTTTTAAAATTTGAACTCATTTATCTTTTTAAAATCAAAATGAAGTTGATTTTTGGGATAAGAAATCTACCATGTTTGTGCATTTAATACATAAACAAAATTTTTACTCTGAATAAAGCATAGTTTTCCATTTGATTAATAAAAAACTTACGCAGATATGTCATAAAGAATATTGACTGCGACAATAGCTCCCAGATCCATGTTTAATGCTTTTGCTATTCCTAGAAATAAATCATAAGATCTTATGTAATTCGGTGTGTGCAAATATTTTTATTTTTCCTTTCTTTCTGTTATTTTCTTATACATGCATTTCAATATTTTCATCAATAAACACTTTATAGGTTTATTGACGTTTTCTCTCAATCATATCTATTGATATATATTTTTGCTTTAACGTACATTTTTAAATCACATTTCATACCGTAAACAAATATAGATGATACATATACCTTTCTTTGGTTTTGTTACACTAACACTAGCATGTTAAATACTCTAAAATTTTGATTCATGCAAATAAATTTTCAATGAAAATGAAATGAATAAATTTGATAAATGCTACAACTGAGAGAGAGAGAGAGAGAGAGAGAGAGAGAGAGAGAGAGAGAGAGAGAGAGAGAGAGAGAGAGAGAGAGAGAGAGAGAGACAGAGACAGAGACAGAGAGAGAGAGAGAGAGAGAGAGATAAAGACAGAGACAGACAAGACAGACAAGACAGAAAGAAAGACAGACAAGACAGAAAGAAAGACAGACAAGACAGACAGACTAGAGTAGAGAAGCACATGTTGTGTACCATTTGCCATTCAAAATGAATAAAAATCCACATCTACATTCTTATACACATATGTACATAGTATGTGACATTTAAAAGGAACCTTTTCATAACTAAATGTATGAATCATACACATGATACACGTACAATGTACATGTGTAGTTGAGTACCTCTCATTTCTCCAGCATATGGGTGAGTGAAATATCCATCCAAATCAGCTGCCACTGCCTCCACAATTTTAATAGTGATGTTTACAGGTATTGGAAGTTTTTCTAAGTAAGTTCTACAAAGAAAGAAAATGTCAGTCACATGTATTTTTCAGATGATTTAAGATTTCTAAAATAAGGCAGTGCTCCAGATAACTTTCTGAGCACTTTGGTATAATACCCATCATTTCCAAATCAAGTGGGTATTTTTACCCACAAATTTTCTGTCAAGTGGGTATTTTCCAATTCTGTTGCCATATTACGATTGCCATTGATTTTACTATAAATGTTTAATTCATCTGTATTTAACTGCTTGTACAATGTAAGTCCACAATTTAAACATCTGGGTTTAGGTCAGCTTATTAATAACTTTATTATCACTACAGAGATTTAACACACATTATGACCAAGATCCATTCAGAACAACTGAACTCAATATTTTATCTCTCAGCAGGTTTCAGATCCAATGTGTTTAATTCTACGCTTCAGTTTTGATTTGCTTTGGGTATCTTATGCATGGATATTAATTTGTTTGCGAATGGTTTAGGGGTGGGGACCTTAATGGTTTCTGAAATAACGGGAGCTGGCCTGGTTCAGTCGGTAGCGTGTTTGACTCTTGATTGTGAGTTCGTAAGTTCGAGTCCAGTCAGCTACAGATTGGTTTCCTGTCCTTCGGATGAGACAGCAAAAACTGAGGTTCCATATCACAGTAGGTGTCAGCACGTTACAGAACCCTCACTGCTCAATGGCCGTAAGTGCCGAGCATGGGCCAAAATTTGAAGCCCTTCACTGGCATTTGGCGACGTCTCCATATGAGTGAAAGAATTTTTAGTAGGACGTCAAACATCAATAAACAAACAAACTGAAATAACAGGGTGGGGAATAACACTGAGGATTCCCAAAATAGCACAATACAACTCGTCTTGTCATTGGTAATAAAAAATATGTGGTTTAGGAAAGGGAATCTCAATTATTTTTTAGATAATTGAATATTTATGTAATAAATCGGTGGGGATGACCCTGGGGACCTTCAAAATATCACCATTAAACTTGTCTTGTCATGAGGAATAAGAAAATATATGGTTTAGGGATGGGGATCTCAACATTTTTTTAGATAATTGAATATTTCTGAAATAAGGGGTTGGGGAATGACTGTGGGGATAAAGCCTTATATGGCAATGAGCCCCTTACATCATGCCATTTAAGAAAATATTTGGTTTGAAGTACAATGTAATGATTTTTATCAATTAAAATGCAAGTAAAAATGTAATGTTTCCCATATGTTTCTATAGAAAACCCCACCCACATTTGAGCCCCTAAATATATACCATAGATACGCAAACTGAAAACTTCTTGCACAACTAAGAATATAGGCCTACAACACTCTAAGGTTTCAAAACTTCTAACCCCACCCTGCACATGCCCTCAGGGTTATGAATTTTGCAATTTTGGTAGAGGGTTTCATGCTCTTTCTAACCATATAATCAGTTTTCCTTTAAGATGTGCAGGAATTTCATTTTTGAAGACTATTTTTACTACATATATAGTAAATTTAATTAGGGGTAGAACCCCATGCCTAAGGGCAGAATTTTCAGGGCTTCATGCTCTTCCTCATGGGTTATGATGTGTAGGAATTGAGAAGCAGATTTTTTAAGATTTGGTAAATTTAGAGGGTTGCCCATCATGAATTTTTGCAATTTTCTCTCGATCTTGGACATATCAACCATATAAAATCAGTATGGTTTTCCTCCTAAGGCCCCTGGGAGGTTGGGACCACAAAATTTGCAATTTTCATGCCCTTCACAGCGCTCTACAATGCGAAAATCACTCGCAAATTTTTTTAGATTTTGGCGAGTGTTTATCCTCATTCAGTCGCCACATTGCGACCAGTTTTACCCCGAACCGGAAATCAAAAGTTTGTCCGTGCACTGTGAAATTACATGATCGAAATCATGGTCTGTTATGCGCTTTACAACAACCATGGTAAACTAGAGCCTAACTCACATGGATTACTGTATAAAAACACGTTGTTTCGATGAAATTTTTTGCACGATGACATTTTCTTCTCTCGGTCGAAGGCTTCATAAACGATCTCAAAGTTTCTAGTGTTCGACTAGGCCCACTTTCTGTATTTCGATTTTAATTTAAGCGATTTTTAAGTGGTAAAATAAGTTCGGATAGTGTTCGAGGAGGAGGGCAGGAAGACCACAGCCTAATTCCTTTTTTAAGTTTTATCGTGGGGCAACACAATAAAACGGCTATATAGAATCCCCATAATTTAGTCGGAACCCAATCGAGAGTAGGGCAAACCCTATAAATTAAAGAACTTCATAGTGGGTCTGACGATGTCATGGGTGTTGACTCAATTTTAACTTACAGGCAAAATTTCAATTCTAGTGGGCAGTCTCTGTTTTGTAAATTCTGTCGAAACTGGCGCTATGGTTTAAGGTTGCCTCATATTAGAGCAACATATATAAACACTACTTTGATAAAAAATTCAGGTATGCAGGTACTTGTTTTACAGATTGAAACAATAAAATGTTTTTAAAAATTATATTTTATTTCATTTCTATATTTTTTCAGTGGATTTTTTACTCCATGAACACTACACACACCATATATTGGAGTAAAAGTTTCTGGTTGTAAAACTGGTTCACAAATGAAGAAATTTTTAATGTTTCATGCCCTTCAGATATTGATGCTAGTGACCAAGTTTGGTTGGGATTGGCCAAGAGCTTCTTGAGAAGATGCTGAAAATGTGAAAAAGTTAATGGATGACACAATCACAATAGATCACATGAGCTTCGCTCAGGTGACCTAATAAAAATGAAACAAACACATGTCATCACTCATGCCATATCTTATATTTTGAGTGTCAAATCATGTAGCCTTTGTAGGGGCTCGTATTTGGGCTGGGAAAATGCGCCAGTCGACTAGCAATGCATTCTAGGTTGTGTTTATAGCAGATAAACACAATCAAGAACGCGTGTCAGTTGACTGGCATATATTTTCGGCCCAAATACTCGCCCCTGTGATCAATTCTGAAATAGTGGTATAACTGACCGATCTCTTACACAGAGGTGTGGAAGTACCGACAACTCTATGTAAGAGATTGATAACTGACTTCATAACATTGTAGACGTCTGGTATTATTTCCTTGTAATTTTTCACGACGTGTGTCCATCTCTCCTCTTCGGGAAGATCCAGATCTACTACAAATTTCACCGGGCTGGTCGTGTTATCCGGAGGTGTAAAAGAACAAACACAAACTACTAATGAAGCTAGCAACAAGCTCGTAATCTTCCTGCTCGACGACATTTTGAAGTCATGTGACTAATATCATCACATGACATACTGTTCCTTGTACAGACTCAAACAAAATTATAAATCTATTCGTGTCATAGATATATAAGTCAAGTGTACAAAAATCGCTTGTTATTGATTTTGTCTATACGAGACAAGTTCTGTAAACATAATTTCATCTAAGACAAATTTTAACAATGAATCTCAGGTGTGGATCAATAAATTTTTAACTGGATGGATGTTCCCTGGAAAGTTTTGGAATTTGGGCTTCTGAGCATCCGGGTAGCTCTCGAAGCGTCACTAGTAACAGGCACTTCTGGGGTGAATTGTCTCTTGACAACAAGCTTACCGAATGGGAAATCGACATATAATATAAACGAGTTTTTCGGACAGAAACGACATGTTTTTATATATTTGAATTTGTTGTATCGCTTTTTCATGATTTGTATTTCAAAATATCTTTACTGAATAATTAAAACAGATGCAAATTAAGTTTATGCGTAAAGTAAAAATAGTAACTGTCGGGGTAGGTCAACACGGTTTTTCAGTCAAGACATTTTTTCACTTAATTATTTAAGTTGCAGAATAACCGTGTAGGCCTGTAAATAAAAAAGTATTTAAACAACAAATTAATATGAATAATTTCAGCGATGTTTATTTGAAGAAAAAAAAATCATATATCGTTAAAAGTTTACCTGATTAGAGAGTATTTTAAATATCAATAGGACATGCGCTGTAATATATACGAAAATTTAGGAAATTATCAAGGTTTTAATTTCCTAGCTTTCCGTTTTAGTATTCTATAAATTACATATTAAATTGTGAATATCATCAGCGATATATAAAGCTAATATCGCTGATATCATAATTAGCATATTTCATCATCAATACCTGTAGCAAATAATTAACTATTTATCAGGCAAAAAATAATAATAAATATTTTAGCGATATGTCGCTGATAAAAATTGGTGTTTTCTGACATCGCAATCCATTGAAAATTACAACTAAGGCGACTCATAAAACACTTTAATTTTATTGTAAAATTAAAACAACTTTTGTATTCGAAATACAGAATTATACATTTCAAATAATCCAAAAATAGATTAATGTTTTACATATCGTTTTACTGATATCATGGTGACTGCAGTAGCAGTAGTCCTATGTAAACTACGTGTAACCATTGATAGTTTCACCCCAGTAGTAATGTGTGACGTCACGCCTCATTCACCCCCCCCCCCTATTTTTCCATGTCCAACGCGTCTATTTTCTACCTTTGACTATCTAATCCAATCAAAATACGTATATCTTAGTGATAGATTAAGTCTGACTGAAACCAAGGAGAATTCAAAAGAATGCGTAATCATGGGCGCTGCATCCTTATCATGTGAAACTCACACTTTTTGATTTACCAAGGGTTTTACCAAAAAGTGTTCCCACTTTTTGGTAAAACGCCTGGTGATCCAAAAAGTAGGAACATGATATCCTGAATACTAGGGGTTCAGCATCTTCCAAAGTCAACAGGAACAAAGTGGATCAGAAAACCTTGACTTGGTAGGATTGGGGTTCATGTGTATGCTCCCTCGACACATTTTTCAGTAATCTAGCAAGCGACAATCTTTATGCTAAGGATCCGGGTAGTCCTGTAATATAAGCCTTGTTGATTCAAATATTTTGCTTTCAACTCTTTTTATCAGATATTTATTAAAAAAACAACAACGTGGAACCAAACTTTGAATCAAATAATTGAACCAACCAAGTGTTATATTATAGGACCAGCGATATATAAAGCTAATAATTAGCTTTATATATCGCTGATAGGACTAAGGATCCGGGATACACTCCCATGGGGTTATTTTTTCACAAGTCCTAATTACGGTATAAGAGGTTTTTGTATACAAAATGCTGAATTAGGAAAAGTTTACCCTTGCAAAGGAATCTCATTATCATATTGATTAAATTCCCCTAATGAAGTTAAATTCAACGGTGGCATGGGGCTTCGGGAATTTGCCCCAGAGATACATTTTAAAAATTCATCTTCACTTCTTTAAAAAAATCAAAGGGGGTATAATCCCCTACAGATCCGTGAATGTATACTGAAAGACCCACCAAGTGCTACGCGTGGGGCGGTTTAAACTTTTGATCAATTCTGTAAAAGAGAAACTCTTTTACACTGAAAACAAAATATTTAGTAACTTCCGGTCAACATGAATCCAAAAGCAAAGAACACGAGGTCTAGATATTTTGGTGGAAATAAACCGCGTAGAGATAAGTTTAGGGGCTTTAAAGGGAAAATTAGAAAGAAGCAATTACATCAGTCAAAACAAAAACCACGACAACTTATAGACAATGAAATCAACGATCTTAAAGCAAAATATTCTGAGGTTGGTAATTTGTAATTTGCTTTACTCGCTGTGTTAGCGTGTATACTACAGTATGGTTGTGGTACACAGGCACTTGTGTCTTGCAGTCCCCCGATCGTTATAACACTGGGTGCTATTACGATCGGGGATTGCATGGCATAAGTGGCTGTGTTATGGTATTTATTCTCGGACGAAAATCCGAGGTTTTTACTGAATATCTTCAGTTAAGTGTCAATCAAATTACTTTGAAAGTTTGTATTTGTGTACATATCATAATACCGTATTCGACCCATTAAGCGCCCAGGGCAATACAAAAAAATCAGGAAAAAGGGGTGGCCGCTTATTGAGACCAATTCATAGTCAAACTGATGCAAAACAGTTAATTTTTATGAGGTACAGTATTAAAGAAGTTGTAGTTATTACCGAGGACACCTAAAAAAATACATAGGTAAACCTATGGAGAGGGCGAAGGCATTCATCAACAGTTTTACATGTTCAGTTAATCCCTTTGGGGATTCCGTCGTATTGCCCCCTGCCTGGGGCAACACGGCGGAATCTCCAAAGTGATTAACATTCAGTGTTTTTATCACGTAAATGTCCCGTTCATTCACTCATTGTTTGAAATAAAATATTGAGTGGCTGACTGTTTCCTTGGTGCTAAAACTTAAACACAGTCTATGTGGTATTTATTAGTCATGAATTAAATGCACAAACATGTTTTTATGCTATATATTTTTCTGTATCCCAGCGTATCCATCATTTCGTGCAGTTCACATTACCAGAATAATGGAGGCGCTTCGTGATCGGGTTCGATGTACAACCCTAGTCGTTATGGCCTAGTCTTGGTCTACAAAACGTTTCTTAAGTGTGGTGGTTTATTACTTCGTTTGCAATGCGCTTTTAAGTAATGGCTTTGCATTTCCGACATTTTGTTTATGTCACGCGCAAATTCCCGATGTGAGCAAAATTTTTACCATTAGTAGTACGGGTCCCCGGATGTAGTAGGAATAAAAAATGTGAGCTTCTCTACATATATGAGGGCTTCGCCCTCTATCAACACAATTCATTTGCTGGGGGGCTATAGATGAAATTTTACTCATGATTTTTCAGGTCCACATCTTGTCAACCAGCTAGAAAAGATTCTCGATCTTATGTAAAATGGGGAGGGGTGCTTATAGGGACATGGGCCCTTAATGGGTCGAATAAAGTAGGTTAACTTCAGTCTTTAGATGTGATATAATCAATAAGGTTTCCATGGAGAATACCAAATAAATAGTGACTTTAGCCCATTTTAAACCCCAGCCTGAATGCAGTGAATGTAACTGCATGAGGACCAATTTTCGGACAGCATATGTATTTATGCTGAGGCATGAGCTAGTGATATTTCATCCCACAGTAGGCAGGGTTCGCACAGACCTTGAAAAGTGCTTGAACATAAAGTTAGTCCTTGAAAAGTACTTGAAAAGAAAAATATCATTGAAAGGTACTTGAATTTAATGTAAAATGTCTGATTTATTTCATCAGAGTACTTGAATTCTACTTCTTACATGTTTATTCATCAATAAAGAAAGACATTTAAATAAAGAAAATTTAGCTTGATCATACAGATGCTTCACGTAGTATAATACAATTTGAGTAAAGCATTTTTGTGATGCTGTACAATGGTTTGTTGCAATTGTGCGCACCTAAGACGAATTTGGTCAAGTAGTCGCTATAGATTAACATTTTGAATTGATTCAAAACATTGATTGAATACATCAAACATCAGGCAAAACAGTCACAATAACAAAACATTTTATTCAGTAATCAATAAACTGTAGCGAGCTTGAAAATAGACTTACCCCTGTGTTCAGTGAGTGTTAACTGTATATACATGTACATGTAGTGAATTGACCAAGAGTGTGCAGAATTACATGACCCTCCAGAGTTCTCAGTAAATGAGGAAAACAGAAATGACAGGGTTCTGCGGGCCAACAAAGGCATATGTTGTACATTTGATACAGATATTGATATATACATGTACTCATAGAACAGTGGAATCTCACCTAAAGACCACCGCGCTTAGAAAACCACCTCACATTTCCGACCATAATTTCCAGTTTCTTGATGAATATTTAATACATGACGTACGTATATAACCTCACTTAAGAGACCACCTCACAAATCAGATAAGACCACTTTGAGTTAGTCAGGTGGTCTTAACTATGGGGTTCCACTCGTGTACTGTATATTATTTTTTTTTCTGTTGTCAAAATCTCATAGGCAGCAAAATCTTTATAATAGGTGGTTGATTTTGCCAGATTGACAAAACAATGGTGTTTTACATCGTACATGTATAATATATATAATTCCATAAGAAACATGTATAATACTGTTTATATTGTTTATTGCAGATTGCCAATTTGGAGGTGAAGAAGTTTTCAGATCTTCCTCTTTCAAAGAAAACATTACAAGGTCAGAGATGAGATTTATATATACATGTATATATCCTCACCAATCTTTGTTATTGCTACATTACCATGAAACTTCTGTATGTACTTCAGTAATTGAGTGATTTTAATTTCATTCTTCAGTTTTTAAGTCTCATCTGAAAGACCAATGACTTTTACTTTGTATGACGAGTGCTTGGCATAAAACCAATCACTACCATTTTAAAAGTTTCTGCTATGACCTGGGAGCATCTGCTTGTAAGTCAAACACTCTACCACTAGATCCCTGCAAACAGTCTCAGTTTTATGAGCTGAGTATATATGATTTTTGTTTGTTTATTTGTTTGTTTGTTTATTGTTGTTTAACGTCCTACTCAAGAATATTTCACTCATATGGAGACATCACCAAATGCCGGTGAAGAGCTTAAAATTTTGGGCCATTGAGCAGTGAGGGTTCTTCAACGTGCCAACACCTACTGTGACATGGGACCTCCAGTTTCTACTGTCTCATCCGAAAGACAGGAAACCAACCTGTCGCTGGCGGGACTCGAACTCGCGACCTCACGATCCAGAGTCGAGCATGCTACCGACTGAGCCAGGCCGGCTCGAGTATATATGATACTTGCAGTATACATCACACATGTACAAATCATATGCAGAAAAAAAGATGTGTACATTAAAGTGGCACTAGCTGTGTTTACCAACAAAAAAATTTCAATTTGTTCTACTATTACTTGATGTACAGTAACAAATAAGAGCTACATGTTTACACAGGCATGAAAAATCTTATATTCCTATATATTTTGTGAAAATAATGTCAGGTCTAGTGTGGTATTCATATACAAATAGTAAGGTTGAGTTAATCAATTGCAACTGAAAAAGTGCCACCTGGGTTTCTCAAGAAATCTTCACAAAATGTATAGGAATTTAAGAAGTTTTATGCCTGTGTACATCTTTTTTTTTGTTATTGTATATCAATCTAAGTGGTAAAATAGGGGGGGGGAAATTGAAAATAACACAGCTAGTGCACCTTTGATATATACACAGACATAAACTACTGAATCTAGATATTGTATTCTTAATTCATGTTGATGTTTCAGGTTTAAGATTTGCAAAGTATGAAAGTCCAACTGATATACAGCGAGAATCCATTGGTTTGGCTATACAGGGAAATGATATATTGGGAGCTGCTAAAACGGGCTCAGGAAAAACACTGGCATTTCTGGTTCCGGTAGGTACTTGTTTTGCCTATGACTAATACCTCATGTTTAACCCATTTACCCCTAAAGACACTTTTGAACTGGTCTAAGTTATTGATTTACAGAAGAGTCCATTATTTTTCAGGGGTTCACAAATTAAAGCAATATGAGCTGTTGTCGGCACAAAATTTTACATGCAGATTTTATCTCTTATATTGTTCCAAAGAGATCACCTGGTGTACAAATGCAGGCATACAATAAACTTGCCAAACATACATAGCCAATTGTATCCATTTGTTTTAATCAGCCATACCTCTGGCCATTAAGTGCTTATTAACTTTCGGTAGATTTTATGAAAATAACGGATTGTCAAGGAATCACAAGGAGCTTTTCTTTTAATGCAATACTTGATTCCTTCTCCTCTCATTTCTGTAGTATCCTCTACCTATTAGTTCTCTTCTGATGAAAACTGGGGGTACTATAGCAATATGTCTGCATGTCTTCATCAGGCCATCTTATTCAGCTTTTGCTAGAAATTTTGTTAATTGCTCCCCATTCACTTTGTTATGGTTTCACAGGTGGGGGACATCTATTGATTCATCAGTATTCTCAGAATGCTTCACAGGTAGGAGACATGTATTGATTCAACAACACTGTCCGAATACTTGAAAGATTGAGGACATGCATTCATTGATAAATACTTTGAGAATGCTTCACAGATAGGGTACATGTATTAATTTGTTAGTATACTTAAACTGTTTCACAGGGAGGCAGGCCTTTTTCTATAGTTTCCACAGGGCTGAAATTTGGCCCCATTCCCAATGCAATATACATGTTTTTTTATCAGTTTGAAGAAAAAAATCCGAATTATGTGTACAGACTTTGACTGTAATGAAAAATGAATTATTTCTGGGGAAATACATTGAAAAAATAGATTCCATTGCATGTGGATTTACATGTGCTATTAAACTATTTTTCCCAATATGACACAAATTCACATAGAAGTTCCCAATTGTGTTGCCAATGGCATTTTCCCAAAATTGATGAATAAAGCCTGGTAGGGGATACTCGGAATGCTTCAGAGGTTGGGGACATGTATTGATTCATTAGTTTTCTCAGAATGCTTGTTCTGCTTGATTTTCTGTAATATGTTTGGATTTCCACTAGTCTTGTCAATTAATGTCTTTTTTATCTGTCCAGGTATTGGAGAACCTGTTTCTTCAGAAATGGAGTCCTATAGATGGATTAGGAGCATTGATTATATCTCCAACAAGAGAATTGGCTTACCAAACATTTGAGGTTCTGAAAAAAATAGGAAAATTTCATGATTTTTCTGCCGGGCTAGTGATTGGTGGCAAGGTACTGGTATATATCAATGCATAAAGTTCAGCTCTCTTGATACTGAAAGAATTATCTTGATATGTATGAAAGTTCAAATTATCTGCGTTCAGATTTAAGAAATTTCAAATCAAATCAGTACTCAAGGTGAAGATAAAGAAATATACAAGAATTACCTCCCCTTATCTACATTCTTTATCTCAGTCATATGAGACTTCAGAGGCAAACAATACAGATGTACATTTATATACATGTATATACTTGTCTGAAAAAGAAACACAGCATCCAGTTTTTATTCTAACTAATAATTTCTCAAAACGTTGTGTGATTGAGTTATGAAAACTTTGATGATGTTAAAAGTTAATTGTCTGAAATAGTGTGCCAAATTGTTGCTGATTTTGTTATTTGATAAAGATTTTGAAAAATCAAAGTAAATTATTTGTTTTTTTCACATTTTGCTTTTTTTTTGCAAGAGTATATATAGAATGTATTAATCTATATACCAGTTTTTACAGTTTTAGTACAGTAGAATTTTAATGAGTCAAACTTCATTGATTCAAATTTCTCGATGTTTCGATTTATTTACAAAGTCCATAACAATTTTGTTATTTAACACTTCTGATAAGCATTTTAAAATTCAAATTTTTACATATTAGTCAAATTTCTTGATGTTTGGGATAAATTTTTTCGCCAAATTCTATACAAAATTATGTAAATTCCTATATAAATAATTCAAGGTCAAGATTGACTGGTACATGTGTACAAATTTGCCCATGACAATTTTTCTCCTTCCATATGATTTAACTTCCCAATGATTTAATTTCACAAAAATTGAGTTAATTTTAGCAGTGATTATTAAATATCATGACTGTATATGTATTATATGGTTCTGAAGAAGTCATAAACCTTATAGAACCTCTAAAACTAAAAATTGTAGCCATTGTTACCATTTATGAGTCAAAGGTCCTGATGTTTCAAACTTTTCTGTGTGGTTCATTGAACTTCGACTCATCAAACTTTTACTGTAATTTATAGAAACCTTTTTATTGTCATTTACTGTCTTTGATATATATATAATATTTACAATAATATTTTTCAGCTTTTGAAAGAAGAATCAGCCAGAATTAATCGTACTAACATAGTAATATGTACCCCGGGTAGATTACTGCAACATATGGATGAGACGGTCAATTTCTCCGCAGACTCACTTCAGATATTAGGTACGCTTTTGTAACAGACATTATACGCGTGGAGGTCTACCAAGATAAATCGGCAATTGTTTACAGACACAACTAGTCTAAATTAATTGATAGTAGGGATGACAGGCTAGTTTTCGGCAAACCAATATAAGGTCTACAGTGATGCATGGAGTCATGGTTAACCTGTACTTCCCTATTTCTGGAAAATAAAACAGTATTGTTTTTGGTTTCTGACAGAAAGTTGGTATAGCTATAACTCTGATCATGTGGGGGCCTCCGTGGCCGAGTGGTTAGAGCATTGTGCATTAAATCACAAGGCCTCTCACCTCTTATTCGAATCCCGCTAGGGTCATTTCGAATTAAGTGGGAAAGTTTGCCAGTTTTCTTGCGGAAGGTCGGTGGTCTTTACCCGGGTAATCGGAGTTTCTCCTCCACCAATAAAAACTTGACGCCATTATATGACTGAAAAATTGTTGAGTATGGCGTAAAACAAAAAATCAAATCAATCAAATCTGATCATGTGTTGCCAAAACAAATTTTTGGCCGGATTGTGATGCAAATTGCAGTTTATCAATTAACTACGGTATGTGTGTCTTTTCGTCTCTCTGTAACAATAAATTGGTTTAGCAATTGTTTTGTGCATATTACAATACATTTATGTTTCACAACTGGACATACCACATTTAGTATGGTACTGACCACTTTATTTTACAAATCAATTACATGATGTAGGTATAAATTCTGTGATGCATTTGATAAACTTTTCTTCTGTATTTCAGTTCTGGATGAAGCTGACAGAATCTTGGATCTTGGATTTGCACGCGATATGAACGCTATCATTGAGAACTTGCCACCCAGTCGACAGACACTGCTGTTTTCAGCCACTCAAACAAAGTATGTTACAATCAATTTAGTGTAAAGATCTATGTAATATACAGCTGTCTAATTATTATTGTGTAAAGATCTGTGTAATTGACATCCATCATGTCCATCTAATTATCATTGCTGTTAATGGTTTGCATTATGATAAATTGTAAAATGAAAAAAATTTGTTGTGGTTTTAATTTCTTTTATTTTGTGGTTTTCATTTATCAATGAAATTTAGACAACAGCAAAATTTTATTTCAGTTATTTTTAGTAATAGTAATAGATTCCTTAACAAACAGGTTTTTTTATTTCAACGAAATTTAATGTCAACCAATTTGTTTTATTTAAAAAAAAAAATTTTAGCCTCATGAAATGTTCTGATTCTTCAGTAGTATTGTGGAAAAAATAGCAGTTACAACTAGTTTTCTTTTTACCAATTAACTAAGCTACATAAAGAGTTTTTCCACACTCTTTTGGGAATGGAGCCTGGGCCTTTTGAATTGGGAATTTTAGCACATTTTATTGAAATGGATAAATCTTGTAGAATGCACAAAACTGTTAGAAAATACAAGAATTTCCTCAAATTCATTATCATTTAGATTAAGTTTGGAAATTTTTGCTGCAAATTGGGGGAAAATGCATTTTTTGCATTGGGAATTGAGCCTTATTCCCCCCCCCCCCTCTCTCTCTCTTACAATTGGGTGAAAAATCCCTGACATATCAATTTCAATATCAAGCCTTTGTATAAAATCTGACTGCATCACAGTTAATTTTACGGACATTTATTTTATGTATGATCACTTTCAGGTCAGTGAAGGATTTAGCCAGACTGAGTTTGACAGATCCTATGTTTGTATCTGTTCATGAGAATGCAGAGCACAGTACACCTACGCAGCTGGAACAGGTAATATTTTACACACCTGTGCATTTCTCAAGATTGAGAAAGTTTGTTGGTTTACTTGTGGAAGGTCAGTGGTCTCTTCTCGGCACATTTTATCCAGGTTCTCTCCTCCTTTATTAAAGAATGGCCACCATTATATAACTAAAAAAATGTTGAATGTTCCATAAAACAGTATTCAACAACAACAACAACAAAAAATAACCTTTTTCATATATGATTTACATATCATCATTTTATTCCAGGAACAAATAGTCGGTTTAACTTGTAGTAGTAAATTTGAAAAAAAAGTTAACAAAGACAGATTCTAGGATGTGATATCTCTTAAATCTGAAGTGGCATGATTTCACTGACTAAATTGATGTGTTGAAATTCCTGTTTATATAGTTGGCATATTTTTTGTTCTTTTGTAGATAATAGGATTGTATATAACATACCTTATGTCTTTGCCATTGATAGTAAATATAAACATGATACAGTGGAACCTGGGGCTTGTTTTACAAAAGGTCTTAAGTCCTAAATCCTATGTCTTAGTCTTAATTGTCATGGGACTGACCAATCAGCAATGTGTTGCCATGGTAGTTAGGATTCAAAGTTTGGATTAAGGACTTAGGACCTTTCGTAAAACGGGCCCTTGTCTTACAAGACCACTCTCATTAAAGACCACCTTTCTTTTAAGAATACATTCTGACGACCACCTGGTTATAAAATAATCCTTTGACTCATTCACCCCTATAGACACATTTGGACTGGTCTAAATCATTGAATTACAGAGGGGTCTATTGTTTTTCAGTTGTGTTGAGTTAAATGTAACCTCTTTTGAGAGATCACCTGTCTTGATAGACCACAGAACTATTGGTGGCAGAATGGAACGGTCCAAGACAGGTTTCACTGTATTTTTTGTGGCAGATACACTAAGGTTATCCAGTTACATATACCCACAGGTCTTTAAATCCATTGCATATGTCCCATCTTTTGATTTGTTGTAGGGAACTATGCATCCTCTGTGATCAATGTTGTACCTAACCCCATTATTGTCCTACAAAAATTTGTAGTAACTCATTCACCCCCCACAAAGATACATTTGGACTGGCCTAAGTCACTGATTTACAGAAGAGTCCATTGCTTTTCAGGGCTTGATGATGAGTTAATACATTTTATTTTAGGATAGACAATTTCTGTATTCACCTTTCAATAATGAATGCATGTCAATACACTTGATATAAAACTTCCAGTCTACATATTATCTGATTCATATAACTTGGCAGAGTGCAGTAACCTTTTGATTATACTCACATTTCAGTTATGACAAGCTGCATGGGAAAAACATTTATTCCTCAGTGGATACTGATAGATATTGGCAATAGATAAGTAGGAATGATTAAAGTCATCAGTGTAATTTTAATCTCATTATGCTTTTTAGATGAAATCTCGTCCAGGTCAAATAGAGTTCATGAGACTCTACCCAGAGGTTACATGGATTTTATTATAACTCGCAACCAAATGTGAGATTGTGTGTCTCCTATGATTCCAGTACATCTTTTTCTCAATTTGAGCCTGAATATTCTCATATTCCATATCTAATTTTTCTGATTTTGTTTTACAGAATTATGTGATCTGTGAGTTACACGACAAGATCAGTATGTTGTGGTCATTTGTGAAGAATCATCTCAAAAACAAAACTCTGGTTTTCATGTCCAGCTGTAAACAGGTATGTTGTTATACACCTGTCATAAGATGGGATGTATTTTTGTATACTGCACGCTGAACTCAAAACCGGACTCAATATGTACCAATCAGAATTACTGTATACCTGGAAATTTTCGCTCCCTTTTAATTTTTGCTATTTTCATCCTTTAGTAGATGAAATGGCAAATTTGAAATGAAAGCAAATTTTTCAAGTGAAATAATTGAAGCACGCACATATATGCCATCCATGAGAATTTAGAGATTTAAGGCGAATTTAAGACAGAGTGTATATATATTTTCTGATATAAATGTATAAAAGGGCGAAAATAACCAAGAGTTATAATTTCCAGCTGTACAGTGGTATCATAATTATAATTAGGTTCTCTCCTCCTCCATTAAAAATTTGACGCCACTATATAACTGATAAGTTATTGAGTTTGGAGTAAAACAAAATTTAAAAACAACAACAATTGAGGATCGTACAAAAATGATGTGACAAGTAGTGCTTTCAGTAGTTTTTGGAGTAGGCAACAAGTGATAAAAAGCCAGCTAAAGGGTATCGGTGAACTTTGTGTGTAGCATACTGGACACAAATATCTCATGGATCGGGTTTGGTGTTGGTCTGATCAT
Organism: Atrina japonica; assembly: GCA_030159075.1. Lineage (NCBI taxonomy): Eukaryota > Metazoa > Mollusca > Bivalvia > Pterioida > Pinnidae > Atrina > Atrina japonica. The sequence goes on along the minus strand of BROG01000103.1, from coordinate 660,086 downwards.
TTACCTTCCATAGAAATGAGAAAGTATGGAATTGGCATTGTAGTTAAGCATTTTCAGAGGAAATTTAATGTCATGAATCTTTTTTTTTTTTTTGTGGCAGGTGAAATATGTGTATGAAGCATTTCGTCATCTGCGTCCCGGTGTGTCAGTAATGGCATTACACGGCGGAATGCATCAGCTGAAAAGAGTGGCTTCTTACAATCAGTTCTGCAGAAAGAAACATGCCGTACTTTTTGCCACAGACATAGCTGCAAGAGGATTGGGTAAGGTCAAGTTAGATGGCAGTTATAATAAAGTATCAAACAATAGATTAGATTTTTCCATTATTCAGTCAAAGATAAATTCTGCACCCACCACCCCCAGCCCCAAAAAATAAAACCAAACAAACAAGGAACGAAATCTGAAACAACAAAAATTATGATAATTAATAACATATATTTTACCCTAAAATGAAGTTCATATTCAAAGATGAAATATTTTGGAAATCAGTAATTTAAAGATTAACATTTACTTTTCAGTTGTTTACTGAAAAATGACCAATGTTGCTGCAGAGTACACTTTGTATTGCACGATTTGTTCTCATAAATCTAAATAGATGTTTTTTCTCATCAGATATTCCTGCTGTCAACTGGGTTGTGCAATTAGATTGTCCAGAGGATGCAAACACATATATACACAGGGCAGGTAGAACAGCCAGGTATGTTTAATTGTGACATAAAAGACAGGTAGAACAGTCAGGTATGTTTAATTGTTACATACTAGACAGGTAGAACGAACAGCCAGGTATGTTTAATTGTGACATAACAGACAGGTAGAACAGTCAGGTATGTTACATAGGGCAGGTAGAACAGACAGGTATGTTTAATTGTGACATAACATACAGGTAGAACAGTCAGGTATGTTTAATTTTTACATAATGGACAGGTAGAACAGCCAGGTATGTTTAATTGTCACATAATAGACAGGTAGAACAGCCAGGTATGTTTAATTGTCACATAATAGACAGGTAAAACAGCCAGGTATGTTTAATTGTCACCACATATTAGACATGTACAATGTATTATGATCAATTGTATCATTTTATGGGGTCTACATATTATAGAGGGCAGGTAGAGGGGTGTCACCGTTAAAAGAGTATACATAATACATAGTAAAGAGGGCTGGTAGAGTGGTCAGGTAGAGTGGTCAGGTGTGTTGTTAAGTGGTTTACATAATATAGAGGGCAGGTAGAGTGGTCTGGTAGAGTGGTCAGGTGTGTTGTTAAGTGGTTTACATAATATAGAGGGCAGGTAGAGTGGTCAGGTAGAGTGGTCAGGTGTGTTGTTAAGTGGTTTACATAATATAGAGGGCAGGTAGAGTGGTCAGGTGTGTTGTTAAGTGGTTTACATAATATAGAGGGCAGGTAGAGTGGTCAGGTAGAGTGGTCAGGTGTGTTGTTAAGTGGTTTACATAATATAGAGGGCAGGTAGAGTGGTCTGGTAGAGTGGTCAGGTGTGTTGTTAAGTGGTTTACATAATATAGAGGGCAAGTAGAGTGGTCTGGTAGAGTGGTCAGGTGTGTTGTTAAGTGGTTTACATAATACAGAGGGCAAGCAGAGTGGTCTGGTGAAGTGGTCAGGTGTGTTGTTGTTAAGTGGTTTACATAATATAGAGGGCAAGCAGAGTGGTCTGGTGAAGTGGTCAGGTGTGTCGTTGTTAAGTGGTTTACATAATATAGAGGGCAAGCAGAGTGGTCTGGTGAAGTGGTCAGGTGTGTCGTTGTTAAGTGGTTTACATAATATAGAGGGCAAGTAGAGTGGTCTGGTAGAGTGGTCAGGTGTGTTGTTAAGTGGTTTACATAATACATAGTAAAGAGGGCTGGTAGAGTGGTCAGGTGTGTCATTGTTAAGTGTTTTACATGATATAGAGGGCAAGCAGAGTGGTCTGGTAAAGTGGTCAGGTGTGTCGTTGTTAAGTGGTTTACATAATATAGAGGGCAAGCAGAGTGGTCTGGTGAAGTGGTCAGGTGTGTCGTTGTTAAGTGGTTTACATAATACAGAGGGCAAGCAGAGTGGTCTGGTAGAGTGGTCAGGTGTGTCGTTGTTAAGTGGTTTACATAATATAGAGGGCAAGCAGAGTGGTCTGGTGAAGTGGTCAGGTGTGTCGTTGTTAAGTGGTTTACATAATACAGAGGGCAAGTAGAGTGGTCTGGTAGAGTGGTCAGGTGTGTCGTTGTTAAGTGGTTTACATAATACAGAGGGCAAGCAGAGTGGTCTGGTAGAGTGGTCAGGTGTGTCGTTGTTAAGTGGTTTACATAATATAGAGGGCAAGCAGAGTGGTCTGGTAGAGTGGTCAGGTGTGTCGTTGTTAAGTGGTTTACATAATACAGAGGGCAAGCAGAGTGGTCTGGTAAAGTGGTCAGGTGTGTCGTTGTTAAGTGGTTTACATAATATAGAGGGCAGGCAGAGTGGTCTGGCAGAGTAGTCAATTGTATTGTTGTTAAATGGTATACATAATATAGAGGGCAGGTACAGTGGTCAGGTTGAGTGGTCAAATGTGTCGTTGTTAAATGGTATACATAATATAGAGGGCAGGTAGAGTGGTCAGGTGTCTTCATTTAAGGGGTATACATACCGTAATACAAAGGGCAGGTATAATGGCCAGGTATGTCATTGGTTATGGTTTACACATAGTATAGAGAGTAGGAAGAATAGCCAGGTTTGTCATGTTGAAAGGGCATAAATTACCGTATGTTTAGGGCAAGTAGAATGACCTGATATAGCCACACTATGATTCAAGGTCATATACTAGATGATATTTGTTAAAATATTTGACTGCTTCAGAAATATAACCTTTACTACCGTGAACTTGTATATAACAACCACCTTAGGGACACAAGAAAACCGGTTTTAATAGGATGATGGTCTTTAACTAGAGGTTTTTTTGTACACAAATGATACTATTGGGTACAGCAAAAAATGGTCTTTGTGACCAGGTGGTCTTCATACACAGGTGGTTGCTAAAGCAGGTTTTACTCTGTGTGTGTATATATATATATTTATTATATATATATATATATATATATATATATATATATATATATATATATATATATATATATATATATATATATAGTTTTAAAAATTTATAGTATATCAGCATCCATATTTTCAGGTATGAAAAAGATGGGGAGGCTTTGTTGGTTTTATTGCCCTCAGAAGAAGAAGCAATGGTGAAGCAGCTGAAAGAGAAAAAAATTCCAATAGACAAAATTAAGTAAGTTGTCATTATCAAAAGAAATTGATTATAGAGGATAAATGAAATGAAATCTGATAATTGCTTGGAAACAATACACAGGCCTTCCAATAGAATCTGATAGCCAACAAATTCTGTCAGCTATTTTCATGAAAAGCAGGAGAATTTGTTGACTACTATCTCTGTTGCTTATGTTTATCTCTAGTGCCAACAACAAAGTTTTAAACAGGCAAATAAATTACCAAACATCAGCAACGAAGTCTTAAACAGGCAAATAAATCACCAAACATCAGCAACGAAGTCTTAAACAGGCAAATAAATCACCAAACATCAGTAACGAAGTCTTAAACAGGCAAATAAATCACCAAACATTATTCCACATTGTAATTTCCACCACTTATACCTAGGATTTTTTTATTTGCAGGTTGTATGAGTTATGATTCTCTCTGCTCTTATAAGAGTCGTTTCCCCTTACATGCTGAACTATTTGTTTGTTTATTGTCATTTAACGTCCCACTCAAGAATCTTTCACTCATATGGAGATGTCACCAAATGCCATTGAAGGGCTTCAAATTTTGGCCTATGCTCGGCACTTATGGCCATTGAGCAGTGAGGGTTCTTTAACGTACCGACACCTACTGTGACCTCGGTTTTTACTGTCTCATCCGAAGGACAGGAAACCAACCTGCCGCGGATGGATTCAAACTCACGACCTCACGGTAAAGAGTCGAGGGCGCTAACGACTGACATGCTGAACTATGCTGTCAAATTTAGATATTAGCTTGAAGAAACAAAATACAGTGAAACTTGTATATAAAGACCCACATAGGGACACAACAAAACTGGTCTCTATAGAGAGGTGGTCCTTATATAGAGGTTGATTTGTACACAAATAGTATTATTGGGGATAGCAAAAAAGTCTTTATGACCAGGTGGTCTTGATACACAGGTGGTTGTTAAAGTAGGTTTTACTGTAAAGAAAAAGGTGAAAAATTATTGGCAAGATAAAATTTGTCAATATGTTAACACTAGACGAGAATTGTCAGATAACAATGAAATGAACTACAGTAAAACTTGGATGAATCTAAGTTCAAGGGACTACCTAGAAAAGTTCAAAACATTGGGAATTTGACTTATGAATGGTAACCAATAATCATACGATATTTAGTTTTTGAGGTTCTATAAGGTGTAAGAATGCTTTGAAACCATATTAGACCTATACAGTCATGATATTTAATAATCAGTGCTAAAATTAACTGAAATTTCTTGAAATCAGATTATTGGGTGTTTATGCCATTGTCATGGGCGATTTTGTACATATATAAATTTTGACTTCAAATTTTGTGGGGGAGTTTTCAATGTTTTTATAGAAATGGGCCAAAATTTTATTCGAAACATCAAGAAATTCCACTCATTGAAAGTCGATTCACCAAAGTTCTACTGTATGTTCTGTCATGAAGCCTTATGTATTTATTTATTCAACTTATATTGTCAGCAGGTTTGATAACCATATGATGCAAAAGAGTCAAATCATTCTCCACTAAAGACACATTTAGACTGGTCTAATTTTTTTATTTACAGAAGAGTCCAATGTTTTTCAGGGGTCCAAGAGTTATGTGACTTCTCACTCTGTGTAGAACCTCATTTTCATGGTACATGTACTTCATATTTCTGCTTTCAGAATAAATGCTAGGAAATTATGGAGTATACAGCCAAAGTTAGAGTCCAGTCTAGCAGCAAACCCCACTCTCAAAGATTCAGCTCAAAGGGTAAGAATTAGCCAGTGGATTTTTAAAAGATGCATGTCTTTTTATTTTAACTTGAAATGAGATCTTTATTTTAACTCTGATTGACCAGTGGCGCAAACCCTCTCAGCGAATGACAGTCAATGTCTTACAGAACTTTAGGAATGCATCAACCTGAATGGGGCATTAGCTGGTTTTTTTTATAATTATTTCCTTTTTTACTACTTTGATTGATATACAATAACAAAAAAAGGGATATACACAGGCATAGAAATTCCTAAATTCCTATATATTTTGTGAAAATTGCCTGAGAAACCAAAGTTTGGCATTTTTCATTTTCAATTGATAAACTAAAACTTACTATTTGTATATGCATACCACACTGGGTCTGACCTTATTTTCACAAAATATATAGGAATATAAGATTTTTTATTCCTGTGTATAGCCTGTTCTAACCTTACAAAATGCTAGGCAGATACATCTGTTCTGGCCTGATTATACACTGATATGTTTGATGTTGTTATTTTGTCTTTCAGGCCTTTCTGGGTTATCTAAGATCGGTGTTTCTGATGAGTAACAAACAAGTGTTCAATATACATAAGTTAGATACAGATGAGTTTGCAAGGTGAGTATACCACTACACAGTGAGTATATTTACTTGACAGTGAGTACACCCATTGTACAGTGAGTACAATTACTTCATAGTGAATTCATCCATTGTACAGTGAGTATATCCTTTGTACAGTAAGTACACAGTGATTACATTCATTGTGCAGTGAGTACAATTACTTCAGTGAGTAAACCAATTGTACAATGAGTACATTACTTCACAGTGAGTACATATATTGTACAGTGAGTATGTTACTTCACAGTTAGTATATCCATTGTACAGTGAGTACATTTACTTCACAATGAGTACATCCATTGCACAGCGAGTACATATATTGCACAGTAAATACATCCATTGCACATTGCTTTTACTTCACAGTGAGTACATCCATTACACAGTTGATGAGTATACCCATTGCACAATGAGTGCATTTACTTCTTAGCAATTACATTCATTATTTAGTGAGTATATTTACTCTGCAGTGAGTAAAATTGATGAAAATGAATTTGAAAACTCTTGAATACATAAAATTATCATGGTAGGGTGTCTGGAATATATATCCCTAGCTGATCAATGTTAGCCTCCCTCACCTGGGACCTCTGTGGTCAATTTGTTTAAGCATCACACTTTAAACCATGATGTCTCTCACCTCTGATTGGTTCAAGTTCTGTTTGAACTTAAGCTGATTTTGTGAGGAAGTTTTCCAGTTTACTCGTGGAAGGCCGGTGGTCTTTTCATTGGTACATTGCAGTTGGTTTGCTCTTCCACCTTTAAAAACTGGTTGCCATGGTATAACTGAAAAATTGCCGAGTGTGGTGTAAAACACCATTAAAACAGACCACTTCCTTCCTCATCTTATATTTTATATGTAAAATTTTTAACTTAATTGACATGTTTTGTTATGGTATATTTTAGGTCTTTGGGATTAGCCATTCCGCCAAAAGTGAGGTTTTTGAAACGCGAACAAAAAAGGCTTGAAGAAAAGCAAGCAGCTTTGTTGTCTTCAAACCAAAAATCTGAAAATTCAAAAATAAAAAAGAATGCAGACTCTGACTCTCAGGATAGTGAATCAGATGAAAATTCTGAATCAGAAGTGGATTCATCAGATGTTGGATCAGCATCAGACAGTGAGACAAATTCAGATAGTGAGAAAGTGACAAAATCAAACGATATCAAACAGAGGCTAATGTCATCGACAGCAGATGACAAGTCCAGTGATGAAAGTGATAGCGATAGTGATAGTCATGAAAACGTCCAATTGAACTCTAAAAATAAAAAGTTTCAGAAAGATTTGTCAACAGGTACGCAGAATAAAAATGGTGCTAATCGGACTAGTGATACACAAGATAGTGTATTGAAATTCCATGTGGATGATGATGGTGATGATTTATTTACTGTGAAAAGGACTATTTTGTCCTCTGACTCAGAGGAGTCAGATTCTGAAATTGAGGAAAGCTCAGCAAAGGGAGACAAGCAGATAAAAAAGAAAAAAGAAAAGCTGGCAACCAAGTATGCTGTAGCCAAAAAATTAATGAAAAAGAACATGGTGGTTAATACAAAAGTTGCTTTTGATGAAGAGGGAAACGTGAGTAAATAATATTCATATTATTTGTTGTATAAGTGTTAATATTAAGTTACAAAAGCGTTGGACTTCATCTGAATGTTCTGAGAACCAGTTTAGATGATTTATGTTGCCATAACAATGCGGGACGACAATATCTTCAGATTCCAAATTTATGTACAGTTATTGCAAGATTTTGATAAAAATGAAAATTTTATGATATTTTTAAGTGTTTACAAGAATATAACATGTATAATATTTGATATTGTGTAGTATTAGTTAACTAGAGTAATATTGGCCTAATACAAGGTTTTCTGCCCAAACAATATGAAATTCAAAACTCGGCCAATATTAAAAAAATGAAGCCAATATTGCAAAAGCCATGCCAGTATTGAAGTCGTGTGACCAAACGGAAATTCAAGTTAGGGTGTCTGCCATTTCTTTTTCAAAACGAAACTTCTCCGTGCAGCATTGGCCTACTTAGATTTCATATTGATTTAATTGATAATATGCTCATTAATTAGTGATTTCCATATTGGCCTACTCATTGCGCCTTGGTCTGTCGTATTGACCTTCAGATTGGCCTCAGGCCTATACAACAGACCTTGATGCAATAACTTGGCCAATATGGACATCACTGATTAATAACCCTATAATAATCTTTGTACTCCAGGGTTTTCCTACCTTCTAAACTTTGGGTCTTATTGGGAAAATATACATTTTATTTAAAACAGAAAACTTACTTTGATACATTTGTTCTAAAATAGTTTATAGATTAGAAATTTAAAATTTTGAAATTTTACACTTTATATTTGAAAATGCAAGCCATTTTGATATTGGGAATGGTTAACGTTCTTGTAACAGGATCCAAAACAATCTAGGAAATTTGCTGTACGATAGCACTTTGTCAAACGTCTAGAGCAATTACATAAGATATTGGTACAGACCGTGCACAGACTTTAAAAGATGATCAGTAGAATATTGTGTTGCCAGATTCACATTATATTATTGGAGGGGGGGAGGTAGCAATTTTTTTATTACCATATGGATGATTCTGCTTACTTTTCTCTTAAGACAGGCTTCACAGGAAAGTTATACTCCCCACTGGATACCCTTAGGTGTGGTGACAAGTAGGAACGATAACTCTTTATCATTGTAATCTTAAAGCTGTTACACTGCACCACCTAAAATTCAAACTCATCCAGGGCAAAAAAAGGTCCACCAGACCCAACCCTGCCAGGTTTTATGAATTTGACTTTAACCTTTGTAGCTTCCATACAAAGTTTCTGCTATATATAAACTATATGTGCTATAGGTTTTAATGTAATTATGTTTTTGACGAGCAGGAGATTCAGGATGTCATGAAAAAAGCAAAAACAGACTCCAAAGCAGATGAAGATGAAGGAGGAATTGACATCAAAGCAGCAAAACAGTGGATGCTTGAGGAGGATAAATTTGACAAACAATTATACCGAGAAAAAATAAAACAAAAACATAAGGTAATATATTACATATTTATTGTTGTTTGTGTTCTGTAGAAATTATGTTTTCCCTTCTTTTTCATTAAAGAGTTGTCTCCCCATTTTAGAAATATGATTCTAGAAAAAATTGTCATTGCATATAACTAAAGCTGAAACGAGTATTTGATTATTTAAGAATGAATAGTAAACATTTGATATTCAAATATAAATTTGATTTATTCAAGTAACATAAAATTATCATTTACATTATACCATATATTACATAGTGTAGCATCATTTGGTACATGTCTAGTACCAGCACAGTGTAGCATCATTTGGTCACATGTTTAGTACCGATATATTACATAGTGTAGCATCATTTTGTCACATGTCTATTACACAGTGTAGCATCATTTTGTCACATGTCTAGTACCAGTATATTACATGGCGTACCATCATTTGGTCACATATCTACATATATATTACACAGTATATTACACAGTGTACCAGTGTAGCATTTTGTCACATGTCTAGTACCAATATTATTACATTTGGTTACATGTCTAGTAGCACAGTGTCATTTTGTCACATGTCTAGTACCAGTATATTACCACATATATTTTGTCACATGGTACCAGTACCAGTGTCATTTTTGGTCACATGTCTAGTACCAGTATATTACACAGTGTACCATCATTTTGTCACATGTCTAGTACCAGTATATTACACAGTGCACCATCATTTTGTCACATGTCTAGTACCAATATATTACATGGCGTAGTGAGGTCAAATTATTGTTACAAAAAAAAAAATTAAGTTCTTTTACTCAGTTATTAAGAATGACATTCAAATATCCACCTAGAGATATATGTCTCTGTATCCACATACTTACCTGTGAATGCTTAATTTAAAAAACTGAAGAAAAAATACACATGTAGAAAAAGACGAATATTTTAATACAAATCAAATAGAAGTCATGAATATTCAAATGCTTATAAGGAGTCATTTCAGTTCTACATTAAAAAGTAAGAATAACAGATAATAAAATTTAAATTGTTAACCCATCTACCCCTGAAAATAATGGACTCTACTGAAAAAAAATGACACAGACCACTGAGGCCAGTCCAAATGTGTCTTTATGGGTGTAGTAGTTTACTATCAGTTGCAAACTGTTGTATTATCCATTTGACATAATATTGATCACATCAAATAAGAAACAGATTTACATGTAGTCCTTATTTTAGTGATGCAGTTCAAAATGTTGTAATATTTTCCCCCATGATTCATTTATAGGAAGAAAGGATAAAAAGAAAAGAGAAATTGAGGAAAAAGAAACCAGAACACTCGGAGGTTTGTCTTTTATAGTTTTAAGATTGACTGACATTTTTGTGTCATATTTGTAGAATTTTCAATTTTATATTTTGTGACAGTGTACCAATTCAGTCAAAATTTTGTGTAATCATCTCCTCCTATGGTTTTCCACGTACAACGTTGAAACTTAGTAGGATGTTTGTATATGTATTGAAAATGTACACTTTCCCTTGTTGATGCAATCCGCGGATTTATGTGGATTTGGCGGATTCGGAAACTTATCCATTTTGTCAGTAGCAGCATACATGTACCTATCCATTTTGTGTAATCAACTCCTACTACAATTTTCCACATACAACATTGAAACTTGGTAAGATGTATGTATATGTATTGAAGATGTGCACCTCCCCTTGTGGATTCATTCCGTGCATTTTTGTGGATTTTGAAACCTAGCCATTTTCTGATTGGTTGAAATTCCAACATTTCAATGAAATTTGGTACTTAGGTGTATTAAAGGATTGCAAATAAAATGGTATGGGTTTTGTTGCTATAGGAATCATTCTGAGGCTTCTGATTGGTCAAAATTTGAACATTGTTCGATTTGGATAAAATTTGGCATTTAGGGGTATCAAGGGATTGCGAATTCAACTGTATGGTATTTTTTGCCATTGGAACCAAACTGATGCTTCTGATTGGTCAAAATTTCAACATTGTCCAATTTATATGAAAGTTGGTATTATGGGGTATTAAGTGATTGCAAATTCAACCTTATGGGTATTGTTGCAATGGGAACCAATTCGAGGCTTCGGATCGGTCGAAATTTCAACATTGTACCATTTGTATGAAATTTGGTATTGTGGGGTATCAAGGGATTGTGAATTCAATTGTATGAGTTTTGTTGCTGTGGGAACTAATCTGAGGCTTCCGGAATTCCAATATTATCAGACATAAAATTATTTGTAATTCTTGTGTGTAATCCTTCTACTTAAGTGACAAACTGCTGTGTATATGTGGATACAAATGTTATTTTGCAAAGCAAATAACTGTTTTATAATATATATTCTGAAATATCCAATAACCTTTCACTGCTCCGCAACCTGGCCAATTGTACATAAGTATAAATATTTGCTTAATTTTCATAGAATTAAGTTATATGGATGCTTTTTAGCCCACCATCAACAGATGGTGTGTTATTCATATGGCCCTGCATCCGTGGTCCGTCTGTCGTCGGTCCGTCATCCCTCTGTCATCCGCCCATCTGTCCTGAACAATTCTTGTTACCGCTATTTCTCAGAAAGGACAGAAGGGATCTCCTTGAAATTTTACATGAAGGTTCCCCCTGAACTCTAGTTGTGCATATAACAGTTTCAAAGAGATTGTAATCCAACATGGCCGACAGGCGGCCATCTTGGATTTTGATCAAAGGAAGTGTGTTACTGCTACTTCTTAGAAAGTATTGAAGGGATCTACTGGAAATTTGACATGAAGGTTCCCCTTTAGGTCTAGTTGTGCATATAATATTTTCAAAGAGATCGGAATTCAACATGGCCAAAAGTCGGCCATCTTGGATTTTGACCAAAGGAAGTTTGTTACCGCTCCTTTCAGAAAGGACTGAAGTAATCTCCTTGAAATTTGACATGGAGGTTCCCCTTGAGGTCTAGTTGTGCATATTACATTTTCAGAGGGATTGGAATCCAACATGGCTGACAGGTGGCCATCTTGGATTTTGACCAAAGGAATTTTGTTACAGCTACTCCTCAGAAGGGACTGAAGGGATCTCTGAAATTTGACATGAAGGTTCCCCTTGAGGTCTAGTTGTGCTTATTACATTTTTAGAGAGATCGTAATCCAACATGGCCGACAGGCAGCCATCTTGGATTTTGACCAACGGATTTTTCTTACCACAATTTCTCAGAAAGGACTGAAGGGATCTCCTTGAAATTTGACATGAAGGTCCCCCTTAAGATGTAGTTGTGCATATTGCATTTTCAGAGAGATTTGAATCCAATATGGCCAACAGGTGGCCACCTTGGATTTTGACCAAAGGAAGTTTGTTAATGCTATTTCTCAGAAAGGACTGGGGATTTTCTTGAAATTGGACATCAAGGTTTCCGGTGAGGTGTAGTTGTGCATATGACATTTTCAGAGAGATCGTAATACAACATGGCTGACAGGCGGCTATCTTGGATTTTGACCAAAGGATTTTTCTTACCACAATTTCTCAGAAAGGACTGGAGGGATCTCCTTGAAATTTTACATGTAGGTCCCCCTTAAGATGTAGTTGTGCATATTGCATTTTCAGAGAGATTTGAATCCAATATGGCCGACAGGTGGCCACCTTGGATTTTGACCATAGGATGTTTGTTAATGCTATTTCTCAGAAAGGACTTGGGATTTCATTGAAATTGGACATCAAGGTTTCCGGTGAGGTGTAGTTGTGCATATGACATTTTCAGATAGATTGGATTCCAACATGGCTGACAGGTGCCCATCTTGGATATTTTCAATGGAAGTATGTATTTTTCAGAATGTACTGAAGGAATCTTTTCGAAATTGATTATGGAGGTCCCCCCTGAGGTTTAGATTTGCATATTACATTTTCAGAGAGATCAAAATCCAAGATGCACACCTGTTGGCCATGTTGAATTCCATTCTCTCTTAAAATGTAATATGTTCAGTTCAAGTTCAGTTTTGCTATAATCTTGTGAAAAAAAGTATTTCACAGAAATAAGGATTTAAGTTCAAATTCAATGTTGAGACACAAAATAAGAGAAAAGAAGAGAAAAGAACAGTCTGTCATAGATCAGACATGGAACATTCCATGGTGGGTGCCAAGACCCCTCTGGGATCTCTTGTTTAACAATATGATACTTATTTGAGAATCTTTGTGTTGCTGGGGCCTCTGTAGCTGAGTGGTTAGAGCATCACGCTTTGAATCATGAAGTCTCTCACTTCCTGTCAGCACAGGTTTGAGCCCCGCTCATAATCATCATCATCATTATAATTATCATCATCATCATCATCATTATTATTATTATTATTATTATTATTATTATTATAATTTTATTATTATTATGATAAATATTATTATTATAGTATATTATTATTATTATTATTATTATTATTATTATTATTATTATTATTATTGATACATTATTAATGTTATTAATTTCATTATTATAATTATTGTTAATTTATGTTCTATTATTGTTATAGTTATTATTATTATAGTTAAAGTTTCTGTTATTGTTATAATTATAATTATTATTGTTATTTTCTTATGACCAGGATGATGTTGATGAGGAGCCTGTTGTTATGTTGAGCACAGCAGGGGGAGATCACTCTTCTGAGGAGTTTGATGAAGAGATTAACAATCAGATAGCTAGTGGTGATAGCATGACTGACACAGATGAAAGTGATGAAGACAGGTTCTTAACTATCTTATTCTATACTGTAAATGTGGAATTTTTCACTCATGGTTACATTTAAAAAAAGAATGAAAAACTACACATTTTCTGGAATTTCTTTTGTGAAGGATTTTTTATACACTCCTGCTGCTAGGTAAAAGAAGTGTTACGTGTTTACCCTAGAACACAGAGACAGAGATAGAATTTTGGCAGTGAATTCTTAACTGTTGTTGAGTTTTTTCTCTTCATAACTTGGAAAATTCCAAATATTTCTTTTTTCTACTTTTATTCTAAGTTTGTCACCTCCAAATTTTATGAAACTCATACACAAAGCTTAGAACCTCAACATGCAGACAGAGGTCTAATTTGGCCATTGAGTCATTTACCGTTCTAGAGTTATGAGGTAACTACTATTAAGGTCATAATTGTTTTAATTACAAAATAAACAAATAAAGCTAACAAAGAGATTAGACTTATTACATAAGAAGTATAAAAACATTGAAAGTATAAAAATAGCACACAGCACAAAAATACTTAAGACTAGAACAACAGAACTCTTTAAAAACTAGCAGTGAAATCAAATTCTCTTGAAAAGTATTTTCAAGTATTATAAGCCAGATTTTAAGCCTATTTTGAGGGTATTTGTGATCTTAGACACACTCTTTTATTCTTCAGATGACAATTATTTTGGGTATTTCAGTTTTTAAATCTAACAGGTTATCAAATCGTTTTGTCTTTTTTTTTATTTTCAGACCAGTAAAGAAAAGAATGAAAATGGAAAATTCTGATGCTGAAAATAGTGATGATGATGATGATGATGATGACGACAATGATGATGATGATGATGATGATGATGATGATGGTGATGATGAAAAGGATGACAATGATACTGGGTTTACATTAGAAGATGATGAAGAAATAGCTCTGAAGCTTTTACAAGGATAATAAAGTTGTTAACCTGTTGTAATTTACTGACTGTTGGACCTTATAACCACACTGTTATATCAAATGAATTATTTAAATTTTGTCAGTGTATCATATGATAAAACAATGACTTAAAATTTAAGAATAAAGAGGTTCTTGAAAGAACTTTTGCTTTTATTTGTGTTTTCATCAGTTTCTTGCAAGTCAAGTAATTCTTTTGTTCACAAAAGATTAGAATTGGAATATCCTTCAGTAGCTTTGTATTAGATTTCTAAGACTCTAACTATTGTATGTACTCTTGTGGGTTAGACTGAAGACTTTCAATGTTAACTCATCAACCCCTGAAAAAACAATGACCTCTTGTAAATCACCGACATAGACCAGTCCAAATGTACCTGTAGGGGTGAATGAGTTAAATATGCTCTGCAGAAAAATGTTAAATTATTTGCTGTTTTAGTCATTGATATCTTTTTAAAGTCCATGTTGTAAAGACCAGCTTATCAAGTTAGATATCAGTCCATTTTTTACAGTCATTATTCTCAGACATATTTGGTAATACATTTAGCTTTAGTATTAGGCCTTGTATGATACTCCTTTCTCTTTCTGAATTATATAATCTATTTTGAATTTGAGCTCAACTGATGAAGACTTATTGACAGAAACGATCATTTTGAGCATTAATTTGGCCATTTTTTTTCACGATTATGGTTATATAATGTATGCACGAAAATAAACCTTTGACTGTCTACTTGAAAGTAGTCATTGCACCACTCTGTATTTGTAGGACTGGTGTAAGTTTATAAAAATCCATATGTAGTGATATTTCTTTGAAAGTGAAAGATTATTGAGAAAAGAGTTGAACAAATATGAATCATATAAATCTATATCTAAATCCTAGCATCATAAAATTTGGTAAGTACTTGAGCTCTGCTTAGATTTACATTGACTGTATACATTTTTTTTGTAAAACGTCTGAATGGATTATTAAGAAACACATTTTTCTGTTCATCATATTTGTTTGTTTTGAATGGTGTTCTACAATACAATCAACATTTTTTCAGTTTTACGGTTGTGGCCAGTTTTAATGGTTTATGAGAGAGTCTAGTTACAATGTACTTGGGAAGAGACCATTGACCTTCCACAAGTAAACTGGTCAACTTTCTCACAAAAATAAGCTTAGAATAGGAGTCCCCAATTCCCATCATAAATATTGAGTTAAAATTATTTCCCTATAGCAAATGAATTTTACTTTGAGTATAAATGTAAAATTGGAGTATGTACTCCAACTGTTATGGCATCTATGGCCAAGTGGTTTAAACCATTAAGTCTCTCACCTCTAGTCAAAGCGGGTTAAGGTCACACTTGAACTTAAGCTGATTTTGTGAGAAAGTCTGTCAGTTTACTTGCGGAAAGTCAGTAGTCTCTTCTTGGGTACAGTGTAATCAGGTTCTCTCCACCATATAACTGAACATGAAACTGCTAAAGGTGATATGACCGGATTTCGGGGCCTTGACAGAAATTGAAAACAAGTATGAAGTCTGTACCTCCTTCCATTGCCAAGAATTTACTTAACCTGAAACTTTAACCAAAATGTCGATCGCCGTCCCATTACTTTGATTCACCCCCAAAATTCAAACCCAAATAATTCAATTGCACTTATAACGGGTAAACCACAGGCCAAGTTTAAAGTCTGTACCTCTTTCCATTACCAAGACTTTTGCTTCAACCAAAACTTTAACCAAAATGTTGATCCCCACTCCAATTACTACTTTGATCCACCGTCTGAAATTCAAATTAACATAATTCAATTGCACTTTTCACAGGTAACCTACAGACCAAGTTTGAGGTCTACCTGTATTTATTGCCGAGAATATGCTTCAACCAAAATGTTGATCCACCGACCAAAATTGAAAAACAAAGGTTGTGTTGGATAGTTTTCATCAAGGTCAATCTACATGTGAAGTTTCAAAGAGATGTCATCTACGGTCTTCCCACAATGGACCTAAATGCAAGAGCTAAACAAAATTGTTGTTGCTGACAGTCCACCCCCATTATAACTTTGATCCCCTCCAAAACTCAAAAAGGCGATATATAATTGTTGAACTTTACTATTTTTAAGTTAAAATGAAATATACATTGTATTAAATTTCCCCATAATGTTCCTATAATACTTATGTAAACCCAATCTCCACACCTCATTACATCTTTGATCCATTCCAAATTCAAAAACAAAGATTGTGATGGACAGTCCTCATCAAGGTCTATCTACATGTGAAGTTTCAAAAAGATATCATCTATGGCCTTCCCACAATGTACCTAAACGCAAGAGCTAAACCAAATTGTTGACGCATAGTCCACCCCCATTATTACTTTGAACCCCCCCGCCAAAATTCAAAAACAAAGATTGTGATGGATAGTCCTCATCAAGGTCTATCTACATCTGAAGTTTTAAAGAGATATCATCTATGGTCTTCCCACAACCCCTAATCGCAAGAGCTAAACCAAACTGTAGATGCAGACAGACGGACTTCGCCATTTCATAAGCCGGATTTGTTTCACAATCCGGTCAAAAAATTGTTGAGTGTGGCGTGAAACACTATTCAAAATCAAAGAATCAAATCAAACTATTTTTGTATGTTTCTTCATGTTAGGAATAATTTTCATCATTTTATGATTATATGCAAAAACACACTAACTGTAAAGTTGTAACATATATTTTGTTTGTTTTCATAAAAAAACAAAAGTAGTTTTATAGACAGAATTGATCGTCTTGAGCATTTGTTTTGACCTTTTTTTAACAAAAAGTATAACTTTGGTATTTTATAATATTTGCTGAGTTGTCACTGCTGACGGACCTTTTGAGTCCCTGATGGTATAGATAAATCCAGTACCTGTTATTCCAGCAGATTATTTTATATAAAGGTAGATTATGTTTTTGCCTTGTAAGATACCACCTTCATTTTCGAAACTCTACGTCAATTTTGAATTCTAGCTCAACGATCGTCCTTAGCATTTCTTTTGACATTTCTGTTTACAAAACAATAACTTTGGTATTATGTTTCTGATATTTCTTTAGTATTTACCAAATTTGTTGACCTTGTATATAAAATGTGTGAAGCAGTTATGATAATTGCAGATACCTCTGTCACTTCTGTTATGTAACTAAAGCTATATAAATAAACATAAGTCATAAGTCTTTTGAATATACAAAAAATGTTGTTAGACCATTTCAAGTGTTTTTAATGTAAAGTGTCCACCCTAAGACATATACTTCTATCAGTAAAAAGCAACACAAAACGACAGACAAACACAAGCCATGTATAGGAGAACAAATGCAGATACAAATATTTTCCTGATGTGCTAACGAAAGAAAACAAAATTAAGATTATCAAAAGAATAATTTTGGCATATACTTATAAATAACCTATAAAGTAAGTTTTCACATTGATGAATATAAACGTTCATGCTTAACTGTTCATTGAGGGGCTATTTTCCATATTTTCTCTAAATGTTTTTTCTTGTTTGATTATCTCAAAACCACTCCTTCTCCGGACGACAAACAGAGAAAAGGCTTGGGATGGCCTTATATGTTCAATGGAAAATTATTGATTTCCAGAATCATACATCTCCCAAATGTAAAGATCAAAACGGACAAAATACATTGATTTATTAATAACAATATCAACATTTTGCGGTTTTATGGATAATTCTTGAATATTGCATTTTATGACAATTCGCTTTGCCTAACAGACTTTCCTGTTGTAATGTTTTATCTCCATACTATTTTATTAAAACAATTCTGGAAGGGAAATTTAAAGGTAATATTTTTTTAGCTTACACTGTTTAGGGTCATCGATCTTGAAAATCTAAAATACAAAAAAAAAAAAAAAAAAAACTACGTCCATTATAATTGTTATTTTCTAAACCCTGCTTCAAAACACATATTTAAGCGGATATAAAAAGGAATCTGGAATTATGAAATCATGTAAATATGAAATATTTTGAGGCAAAAACTTTCAACAAGCCCACCTACATCTGTAGGCACCAAATATGCCACTATAGTAGTCACTGAAAACTTTCGTTCTTGAATAAAGATTTTATTTAAAATGTATTGATAAGAAGATATGAAGTAGACATGACTTTTATTTACACATATAGTTAAATCTACGATGTTCTCTCAGCTACAATGACTAAACTCTATGACAAATACAAAATCACAGATACCCAAGTATATAAATCTTCAGGAAGTCCAGGATACAATATAAATCTGGTGAATATTGGACAAACGCGGACCTCTGGATATCTAAAGTTTGGAGGTAAATCATCCAATGTTGACCGATCACACCCGCCGCGGGTCAAATTCAAATGAAAGAGTGAGAAATTCGGTTTTCATATTTTTAACCATTCCTTAAAGGGACATTAGCTGTTTATTAATGCTTTCCTTTTTACCTCTTACATTCATATACAATAACAAAAAAGAGAGATACATAGACATGCAAATTCATCAATTCCTATTTATTTTGCAAAAATTGCTTGAGAAACCCAGTTCTGTGATTATTCACTTGCAAGTGATTAATTAAACCTGACAATCTGTATATGTATACCACACTGCTGTGCACCTTACCTAGGAACATAAGTTTAATGACTGTGTAAAGGTCTTGTTTGCTATTGCACATCAACTACAAGTAGTAAAAGTAGAAAAAAAAATATATTGGTAAACACAGCTAATGCCCTTTAAATTATTCCTGGAATTTACTAAATAGATTCAGCCGGAAGCGGACGGGAATGTCCCCTTTTGAAATCATGCATGTTATGAAGGTATGTGCACATGCCACGTGCCTTCTTGTGTGATGAATACATTATATAACTTATGTTTGAATATATTTTTAAGCATTTTAAATTATGTTTATGTAATTCCCATATGTTTTACTATTTTGATAGTGAATATAAATCATGCATGTTATGAAGGTATGTGCACATGCCACGTGCCTTTTTGTTTGATGAATACATTGTATATAAATTATGTTTGTATATATTTTTTAGCATTTTAAATTATATTTATGTAATTCCCATATGTTTTACTATTTTGATAGTGTACTTAACGTTTTTAATTCAATTGATTAATCTACATATTAACCCAACATGATTTAACTCTGACATCAAAAACATCAACTTGAATTATTTAGATTCCTTTCAGTTAACCTTTAAACGTAAACGTGAATCTAGGGTGACTTGGGACATTGTAATTATGATATATTTCTGTATAAATTGTATATAAAAGAGTATGAAAAATGTATGAATATGCATAACTCACACTTTTGAACGAATCCACCATAGTTTTTGAACCCACATATTACCTGACAGAGAAGGACAACTTTATATGTTACACACCGTGAATTGAGCTTGTTAATATACAGTAAAATGTAGAGTGACACGCAGAATTGATTCAACTTTGTAATGTGTATTTGCTCATTTTGTCTAAATTTTCTGTTTTCGAGATTCAGCCTTTTAAAGTAAAATTGAAGAAGTACCAATCAATAATCAAAACTCAAATCCATCATAACACGACGAATTAGATCTGCAAATGGTCTCAACATGAAGAACAATTACAAATCCCAAACGGGATAAGACCAGGTGACCGGAAGGAATAAGCTTCTTCTGCTGTCATGCCACACCAGTCGCAAATGTTCCATTGAAACCTTTCTAGTTCGATGAACGGGTCAAATTCGGTAAAAAGGTCAAGTTTGGTGAATAGGTCAAGTTCGGTGAAAAGCATGATTGGTGAAACGAAGTCACTGTCTCTGGCTGTGATCCAGAATACTACCTAATATCTCTGTCTACTGGCTAGTCGTTTAGCTCTTAGAATAAAACATTCATAAGAGGAGCATGCCCTGGTATAACGTATAAGTTGTGAAATGAAAACGCCATAGGCAGGAGAAGATGGAATATTACTACTTAGAAACGGAAAGTTTGTGATAAGGAAATTGAAATCGTCTCGTTTGTTATAGAGAGATGTGTGAAGTTGACCGTATTTTCCAATCGACAGGAGTAAATCTAGGTAAGAAGCAGATGTGTTGCTCTCTGTCGTCTCATCGATCTTTATCTCAACAGGATACATCTAGCCGATGTAATTATGAAATTCTGAATTATTTATGGACAGAACATCGTCGATATACATGTAAGAAAAACTAAACCGAGAAGCTAACTGTTTGTTTCCTTTGGAGAGCATAGACTGTATAAATTCCGATACACATGAATACAAAAATATGTTAGCCAAGAGAGGTGCATAATTGGTACCCATTGGAATGCCGACAATCTGTTGGAAAACTTTCCCGCAAAAACCACGAAGATGTTGTCTACTAGAAACCCCAACATCTTGATAATATCGTCTTCAGTGTACTAGTTATTGGAATCAGAGTGTTCCTTGACAAAAAAGGTTCTTCATGACCTAACACTAAATATTTATATCTGCGATTTCCATTTGTGTATACAAAAGAGTTTTGTATAATAAATGTTAATCTGTTTTTGAGTTTTTGATGAGGGATTGTTGTGTAAAGGGTCGAAAAAATAAAAAAAAACTTGATGTTTGTAATATGTTTGAAATTTTGAGATTTTAAATGTTTCAACAATTCCTTAGGATCCACATTCCCTTTTTACACATCATTATCATTAAGACATTAAAACGTTGAATCTTAGATAGATACAAGTCAGGAAAAGAATATATAAAGTACTAAAATGACTAACGACACGGACAAAATGAATGTCAAATTTCAGGACGACATATCCCTTCATCAGGACAAAATGAATAAATAAGCTCAAACCACCAACGAAATGTGAATCGAAGTAGATCTAAGTGAAAATAACTAGAAACTGCAAAATTGCTAAATAAATTTACAAAAAAAGTCAAAACATGAAAGTCAGTCTGATAAACTGCACCCAAAATAGGCGGATTCGATGCATAAAAGGTTCGATCCATCGCTCCCAAACAAAGTACAAATTCCAGTAACGGGTGGATTCGGCACAACACAGGTTCGCACCCAAAGGAAGAATACGGTGGATTCGTGTTCACATCAGTTTATATATATATATATATGAAGTGCCAGTTGTACATGTAATAAACTGTATGACGTGTTTTTATCAAGTTTAACCATGGGGATAATAAACTGAATGACATGTTTTTATCATGTTTAACCATGGGGATAATACTGATCTACAGGAAAAACTAACTTCTCCTGATCACCTTGCCCAATTTCTGGATTTTCTGGAGGTCCATGTTTGTCCTGTATTTTAATTTTTGTATACTGTCTTGTTTACTTTGCTAATATTTTAGAATCTTTGATTTAACTATTCCCATTATGACTTTAATCTAATAGAATTTACGTCTTGCAACCGGGAAGTTTTGGATTCGATATCCGATATCAGGTTATTACTAATGCATTGTTTTTGGCCATGAATAAGTTCCCCAAATATATTTTCCCTATTTATTTTATATAACATTGCTTTCTCTGACTATTCTCCTGGATTTTTTTTGTATTTACCCCCCTATTTTCAGATATAAAAAATTTCAGATACCAAAGTATAAATCAATAGAATGTCCAGGACATAGATACAAATCCGGTAAAAATGGACAAACACGGACCTCTGGAAACCAAGAGGTGGGATCAGATGCCATGGATGAGTAAGCATCCCCTGTCGACCGGTCACACCCGCCGTGAGTCCACAGTCAAGTCCAATGAAACACGTGAGGAGTGTATCCTCGTCACAATTGGTACAGTCGTCTCAACAACCGCCAACGAAAAGGCAACTCAACATTTCACTACGTGAAACAGACTAGTCGCAAACAAGACTATTATACCGACCATAAAATTTGCGGAACGTTGACATTAAACGCGGTTTTCGATATCCCTGTGTCAACAATTTGTCAGTGAGTAGTTTACCTCTGTATATGAAATCTTCATATGTTGCATACGCCCTGAAATATCGGGTCATTTGTGAAATATAAACTCCATATGCGGGTGACTGAGGGATATTACTACTTAAATGTGGAAAATTTACAATGGGAAAGCCGAAATCGTCGCGTTTATCATATAGCTTAGTTGCTAATTTCCCGTCTGTGTTTATATTAAGTAAAATGTCTAAGTATGAAGCGTGTGTGCTTGATTCTGTTGTATCTTTAATTTCTAGTTCGCTGGGATATATCGCATTGACATATGTATGAAAATTGTCATTATTAATTGACAAAACGTCGTCGATATATCTAAATGTCAAATTAAAGGACACCGCTAAGTTTTTCTTCTTTTGATTCAGCAGATGTGAGAATTCGTCTCCTGTCCGTACAGTTCTATGCCTAGAGAGTAGGTATATAATCTGGAATGTGCAGTTCGATTACCTTTAGTCAAATTGTATAGCGATACAAACACACACACTAAACATCTCTTCTCTCCCTGCCTCACAGCGACGATTTGTAACGACAATAAGTAGACGAGCCGCTCGTGAAATCAAGCCAAAGCAAGCAAGCCCCCTATTTCCAAGATATATTTTCCCAATATATTTGTTCATGATATTTTTCCTAAATCTGAAGTTATATACTAAGTTTTGGCACTTTTTATTTCGTAATTTTACATTTATAAATTTATCATATTATTTCATAGTTTTGGGAAAATGATGGAGTGAATTTGATGTGAAAGAACGATTAACTGTACAATTTATATATGTTTTACTTAACCCGCATGTGCAACATCGGACAACTTATTTTGATAATAAAAGAAACTATTCGCAAAACAATGAAAGTCCTTGAAATGTTTTAAATTTGGAACATGTGTTGATGTTAAAACGATTAATTAGCTGCAAATGTATTTTGCATTATTATGTGTACCAACCACATTATTTTTACCGGATTTATAAATTGTTGCAACATTCCTGAACTACATTTAGACTAGCCTTGACAATATCTCAAAACTAGGAGCCGTAATAAAACTCTTGTTTGTGACAAAATATATCATTAAAACGTGTTTTGTTTACATGTTGAGCCCAAAATGCACTTTTAACATAAAATGTAAAAACAAATTCAAGGAAATGACCTTGATCAAGTTCTTTGTTTTCACTTTACTAGATCTTAATCTAATTCATTAATATTTCTTACTGTTATCATCTGATCACTACCTGTTTAAAACTAACGACAAAAAGTTATACACATTTTAATACTTTTCTAAATATTGAGACTTATTTGGCCTGTGCTTTTACCCGGTTTCAGTGGATACTATGCAGTTTAGAATATAGCCTCTCTCTTGGGTAGTGAATCGGACAATCGCGTATTCATTTCCATTTGATTTAGGTAATACTTTACACTTCGGTTAAGTGAGATGTCGCCTGACATATCGTAAAGTCCTTAGTAATATACGACGACCAGTAGAAGCACGTGGCCACTGTACCATGCTACATTAATTGTTCCTGATTACTTCTTAAATTTATCTCTTTTAAGGTATATGCAAATAATGTTTGAATAAATTAGATTTACATTATATCATTTATTTTCACTCGCGGCTTTTCAAAATGATATATTTTATACAGCGTTGCCTATATGGTATGCATATTGTGTATCAGTCATACATGCTGGTCAATATAACGTAATATTGAGTCTACATGCCTAAATTGTTTGTGCAAAAACCTACCGGGTAATGGTCGTTTGCTTACTCAGGTGAGGTATATGTTTTTATCAGCTGGACACCTGATATTACAGGTAGCATTGATCAAAAGAACACTCTATTGTCCGTATTTAGTATTGGTATATTGTAACAAAAGTCCATAAAACACAATATTGTTCATTTCTTTTTTCTCTTTGTATATCAATTTCTTCACCTGCCAGTACCGAGATAGTATATGGTATGTTAAAGTATAAATACTCAGAAATGAAAAAGTCTGTCTGTCTGGTGTCAGGGAATTTTAAGTTATATTGAAACTTGGAAAGAAAATGCTCTGAAATAAATGCACGTGATTGCTCGTTGTACTGCTGTATTTCAGTAAATTTTTATATTTTCACCGACGGAATGTAATCATTATCATAAAGTTATTTTGTGAAACTGATATTGAAGGTAAATATATTTCCTTTAAGCATCCTCGGTCCTTCTTCATAGATGGATTTTCTTTAGCAATCTCTCAAAAGTTCGTTTTCAAATTCAAAATTTATATTCAATATCAATCAACTTTGATATTTTTAAATGCTTAATGAATTTGATTTTTATTGTAAATACTTTGATACGTTTAAAATTTATCTTATAAGTGATTCATTTGATTTTAGAATTATCATTGCATTTCATATCCAGCAAAGTGAGGACCTGCCAATAATCGTTAAACTAAATTAACAAATGAAATAAGATACATATTCATTTTTACCGAATGCATATATAAGGAAACTGAAAAATGAAAAATGATCGTATTCATCGTAGGTACCCCTTAAAATGCGAAATCTGTCGATAAATTCTGTAAAAACAACAAATTCTTAATCATATTTTCATTTACGTAAGTAAACAACAACTATATTATATTATTATTATTATTATGATTATTATTATTATTATTATTATTATTTATATTATTATTATTATTATTATTATTATTATTATTATTATTATTATTATTATTATTATTATTATTGTTATTATCATTATTATTAATTGATAATCATAATTACTAAAATGGGGCCGAGTATCTATAGAAGTGTTATTTCATTTAGTACATATTTAGTAACATGATATTTGAAAGAAATTCTTATCATGTTAGAGCACTGTGTTTTAATAAGAAAGAATTCCATTCTTTTTTCTGTTCGAATTAGTTTCGAAATTTTATTTCCTTACTCGGAATATCACACATATATACAGTTCTCACTCAGTGTTCAAATTTTAAATTAAATATTTATATTCATGATTTAAAAAACAGATACACATATATAGCTTTTCATGTTTCTTTTGATAAAAGAACAGACATTGTCTTTTTTAAAAATCAAAATTTTGTCTGATAAGAGATTAGGCTAAAATCACTACATATTTGCAATCAAAATATACTAAATAGCTTCTTATTGTGTTTGTATGTTCAATTCACAAGACCAAGTTTTAAAGTAAATATATTCTATTCTCTTTGACTCATCAATACTGATTTAAATATTTTATCAACAGAATCCTCATAGACTTCAATACCTATTTTTCACCACAATGTGCAGGAAATACACATTGAAAACAACTTGTATAATCCCATGGCTTATATTTTACTGTCATTCCTTAAAGTAAAATTGAAATAATGGATATAAAATCTGAACATTTTACTGGGAAAGAATTTTAAAAAATTTCCCACTGTAGAGGAAATCTTTTACACTATTACACATTTTTTTTTTAGAAAATGTCGATTGTGCAAGCAGGAAAATAATTTGTAATATACAAATCTGATTATATTATCCCTTCCTGAAATAAACATGAATTCGAAATATTTTAGTAGTAATTTAGTAATAGAATAAAACACTTAAAAGTAAAACCCAAGCGGTACAATATATATATATATATATATATATATATATATATATATATATATATATATATATATATATATATATATATATATATATATATATATATATATATATATACATATATAATGGAACCTCGCAATAAAGGCCACCTAACTGACTGACTTAAAGTGGTCTGATTTGTGAGGTGGTAGCTTAAACACTGTTTTGTACTTATTAGATATTTAGATATTTATCTAGAGACTGAAAACTTGTAGTCTTAAATGCGATGTAGACTCCTAAGCTAGGTGTTCTTTAGACGAGATTGCACTTATATATATGAAGAGACTAGATGTACATGAATCATCATTGTTCACGATATATATATATATATATATATATATATATATATATATATATATATATATATATATATATATATATATATATATATATATATATATATGGTTGATCTGTAAGAATGACTGGTAGACCTTTAAGGATTTGTTCATTTTACTAAATTGAGTCATACATTTTAGAACTGTTACCGCTTCATTAAATGTTGTTTTCCTTACTCTAGGGCAAAGCTTTGCATTATAAAATGACAGGTTTTCTTTACGACTTTTAACAGTATAAGTACATATTTAACTGTTTCGCTGTATATGCGTAATGTGGTTACATTAGATCAACAAACATAATTAGTCTTATCAAATATCACACTTTATATAAACCTTATATACTGTATTGTAACCAAATAACTTGTTAAGGAGGAGAAGTCGCTTGCCTCAGGTATTATAGACGAGTTGCTTTTATAATACGGCTTCTTTTTCAGCAAAAATTAAC
The DNA here is from genome assembly GCA_030159075.1 of Atrina japonica. Lineage (NCBI taxonomy): Eukaryota > Metazoa > Mollusca > Bivalvia > Pterioida > Pinnidae > Atrina > Atrina japonica. The sequence continues at coordinate 633,498 of BROG01000103.1, read as the reverse complement.
CTGACACTTAAAATTTTACAGAACCGAATTAACGTTGCCTCTGTGGAATTTAGATTTAATTTAAGTTAATATTTTTCAATAATTCAGACTTAAAGAGCTTATCGTTGCGGCGATTCTGTTTCTTTTTCTTACATATTTTTCGTGTGATATGAAGCATAAATTGAATATAGAACTGATTTAAGTAGACGTGTCATCTATTTCCTTCTTAACATGTCGCCGAGCAACACTTGTAAAGATATATTGATATAAAAGATACTTTTCTATCAAAATAAAATTAGATTCAAAAGATCCGTGTGTCAGATTTGTTGATACATAATACGAAGGAACGGAAAAGGTGTTAAAAATCAACCCTAAGTCCGTTTGCTCACGATGCCCTCCTGTAATTTTGATATGATTTATTGCCGGTTGACTTCTTCTTAATGATGATTAAAACATCCTCTTTAGCGTACTGGACTACAAAACGAGGAAGGTCAGAGAGTTCATAAACGAGTAACATTTGCAGCAACAGACCAGTCAACAGTTACGTGTCTGTCCATTGTTCACCAGATTGGTATATTTTTTCTCCAGGATAGTCTAAATATTAATACTTCGGTATCTGTATTTTTTATATTTCTATATAGTCTTAATTGATTGACTGTGCATAGCCAAAATTTCATTCAGATGTTATATACCTGTGGAATAGAATTCCACGCCTTGGTTTTTAAAGTATGCCTGTGAGTAGGTAGTTTCATTAAATGGTGGTTTATGTTAAGTTATCTGTGTAGATGGATGAGTTTGGTTCCTGTTAAAATGCTTTTGTTTTGTTCTTAACTAACTTGTGTCTATAATTGTCTTTGTTAAATAGATTCATTATCCATTAGTAAGACTTTTAACTCGTTATTTTTCTTATTTCGTTCAATTTTTGGCGAAATAGTAGTAAGCCATGATTTCAGTAAATTATGATAATTGTGAGGAAATGAACTGAGGCTTTGCGTCACTTGGAATATTCAATAAGTTTATAATTTCGATAAATTAACATTTCGTTAATCATAACATGCATTTGAAAATTGTCTTAAAATGAATCATATGTTTGTCTTTGTTATCTGAAACACATCCTCTAACAACTCCAGAAAATGAAATCTACATTGTAGATTTATCATATCAAAAGTACATCTGCTGTAGACATTTTAGCATTTTTGTGTTCTTTATATATGTTTGTTCTAAACTGTTGGAGAAATAAATTTATATGATTGACCTTAATCAGTACGACACAGAATTATTACAAAGTCTCGCAACAGATTTGTGTCAAATGTTTACGCACCTTAGAAATCCAATTTCTTATACTTTTTGGAATGTTTTGGGGGTATTAAAATTAAATACTTACCAACAGATAATCATTTAGATGTTGTTTATTTTCATTACAGTGTGCTCCTCTTTGTTCTGTTGTAGAGTTCTAAAGCCAATAACACACTTCATTTGGAGTAAGAGGATTCTTGTACAATTGATAGTTCTTTAAACTCTAATTGCAAACAACAGAGTAAGGTATAATTACAAAAATAAACAAAAACATGACCACGCGCCGAAATGTCTCAATGTGTTTTAATTGTATATCAAAAATATAGTTTCTGACTTTTTGCCAATATAGCTAACTGTATCTCGACTTTGAATTTAACTGGACATTACGGTCATTTGGATGTATTATTATCTGTCTGTCTGTCTATCTATCTATCTATCTATCTATCTATCTATCTATCTATCTATCTATCTGTCTATCTCCATCTATCTATGATATGCTAAAGCTGTTACAACTGAAGTTGTGTTTGATTTTTTTATTCTAATTTGACTATGTATTGACGGTGATGGACAGGGGATGCTTACTATAGACACCTAACACCACTCATGAATTACCCAGAGGTCCTTACGCGCGTTGTTGGTCAATATTCACCATACTTGTGTTTTGTCTCATGAACTTCCTTACGAGTGACACTTTCTGATCTATACTATTCATAACTTAAGCGTACATATGCATAAAATTCCCCTTGCCGTGTGTCCAAAAATAACAACTATGTGGAAGTCTGACAGTTAACAAACAAATCGTGCTATACCTGTCTCTCATATATTAGATCTTTCGTTGCCTTAAATTAGACAATTATATGACAGGGCTTGTTAGTTTATTACTTATACCACCGTTGACTGAACATTTCCAGGTATTCATGCACATGTATATATTACTAAATTAAATGACTTTGCAGACTGGTATCGTACAAGATGTATAGCATATACCGACTGTCTTGTTCTCGAAAAATAAAAACAAATATCTGGAAAAGCAGTCGTGTGCCAAAGTGCTATCAGAAGTTGGTATCTATCAAGCATAATAAAACAAGTATCATCAACAACGTGTTGGCGATTACAAATCCATTAGATAGTTCATTACGTTTCAATACAGTTATCTTAAAATCAAATTTATAATTGCAGTAAGAATGCTGCAAGTTACACAGCTGTTATCAGAAGATATTAGAAATGGCACTTGTAGGGGATAAGTCGTCAACGTGCCGATAGGCGGCGATCCTGTGCAAGCAGTCATCAGACTCTTAATCTTTTGTCGTGTTTGTTCTTATGACAGGTGGGTGAGACTGATTCCCCACAAAAAGACTAAAGTACCGGTTATTATTAATCACCAAGATCTCTTAATTACAACACGTGCATGTTTTATCTGTGCAAGAGTCGACTTGGCATAGATGACACCAACTCCGATATACAATCAAAATAAGAAATCTATTTTATCAGCGATATATAAATATTAAGTATGTAAATGTTAACTATAAATAATAGTTATTATTATTATTATTATTATTATTTAAATCATGTAAATTATATTAAACTTTGTCCATTCAGACTAAATATGTTACTGAATAGAGAAGGAATGTTCATTTTTCTGATTACCGATATATAAGCTTATATATTTACATATCTTTCAGCTTTCTACTCTATCTTACACCATTCGGAAAATATAACTAATATTTTAAGTGCCTGATATATTCAATTCCAATTTTTATAATCTACTCCTTGATATGCTTCGAATCTTCCACACTTTTAACTATAGCTTGTATCCCATGTTTTCATTTAGATTTTACGCCGAAATATGTTGCGGGTTTTTATCAATCGACAGAAATTCTTTATCCTCAGTGGCACCTGATCTCATCTCCTGATTACATTTATATTAAATTCGAGCTCCACTGATGAAGTCTGTTTGACAGAAACGATCTTCTTAAGCATTTGTTCTGTCATCTTTTGTAAAACTATAACTTTGGTATTGTTAAAACATATATGTAATATTTGACATTGAGTTTACCAGGGGTTTTACCCAAGAGTGGGGAATTATCATGCTCCCACATTTTGGTAAACCCCTGGTAAATCAAAAAGTGGGAACATGATACATCGTTTGTTTTTGTAAATAACCTGACGGAATTCGCTATTACTGTTGAGAAACTGATTATAATAGACATTTATTTTACACTTCAATTCAAGTCGAGTCTCGAAAGTTTAGCCATATAAGTAATGAGCTTTACACATATACACGACAGAATGTTAAGTTATGATTCAGATGTACAAAATACAAAAGATAAATATTAAGATAAACAGAGAGTGACTTGCATCTAATGTGTGCAAGTCAGTCATCTTTGTGTACATGCATAAATGCAGAGCGTGTCACACGAAAATACTAATACAAATATATAAAGATGTTAGCTTTAGAATAGATACTCCAAAAGGTAATTTTTTGATATTTTCAAAATCAAACAGTTGTGTGAATGCTTAAATGCATAGCGTATCACACAAATATACACCTTAATATACCTGCATCTCAAGTTATCTTAAACTGGACATTTTAGCAAAAATGAAATTCATCTTTTATTTTCATTTTACAAAATTGATGAAAATATCATAAGCAGTAATATCATTATACCTATCCGTTTACTTTTTTGTTTGTTTGGTTTTTTTAGGCCACATACACGATTTTTCAGTTATATGGTGGCGTCAACCTTGTAATGGTGTAGGAGAGAGCCTGGATATCCGGGAATGGACCACCGGCCTTCCGCAGGTAAACTGGCGAACATTCTCACAAACATCCTAGGTTCCAGCGGGACTCGAGCCCGCGCTGACTAGAGGTGCGAGACTTCATAGTTTAAAGTGCAACGATCACGGAAGTCCGTGTCACGTTTACTACATGACTAGATTTGTGATGAATTTTCTTTAAAGTCATAAACAATCAGTATGTTGTAGGCTATTTTTCTAACTTATAATTTATAATTTATAACTTTTTCTGTTTGTTTCTGTTTTTTTGTTTTTTTGTTTTTTTGTTTTTTGTTTTTTTTTTTGTTCTTTGTTTTTTTTTTTTTTTTTTTTTTTTTTTTTTGTTGTTGTGCAGTTTGAGTTTTAAACATCAGTGTTTCTAGTACATGTATAATACACATATAAAATTACGATCAGGTTTTATTGGTAATAATGTTTTTATTTTACGATCTTAATTTTGCATTTACTCCATCTGGGAAATTCAAAATTTACAACATGGAGCGCGTAGCCTATGCCACAGTGAGACCCCGAAATCTGCTCTGAGGCAAAGTGCCGATATTATTTCAATGGTATATTAAAGCTTAACTTAATTGGTTAATTCTCATTCAATACTTTAATAGATATATTCCTTTGTAGTTCTACGTTTAGTTGCAAAAACTTGATAAATTAGACAAATACGTAAAGAAATAAATCCATTTATTACTCCTTTTATGTCGAATATTGGTTATTATATATCTATTTAGTTAATGTATAATCTTATTATCATTTTAAAGCTAACATTACTTACATTATAGACATAGAATTATTGAACACCGACATTCAAGTATATTCTTGTTTTGGTTGCACTGTCTATTGTCAAATTTACCAAAGTATTTTATCCTGTATTTTTATATTTAAATTTAATTTCATCTCCATTTATGTTATTTCAAATTGACGTTTAATTACCACACGAATTCGATGTTTTATTTGCAACAGATACTTTATGTTAGTTGTCATTTAGTATTTGAACTAAATATTTTATTCGATACTCTGTCTTTTAGCTTTCAGTGACACTTCAGATATTTAAGTCTCTTGTGATCACTAATCCGCGGACCTAAAGCAGTCTTTTGTGAATCATTCTATTGTGAAAATTGCTAATCGAGTGTAAATTTGTTATCATTTGGTATTTTTAAGCGATATTTGTGCAGTTTCGAACGTTAAAGACTTTCACATTTGCTCGATTTTAACATTATAACGACAAATTTTGACTGTTAAGATATTCTCTGACAATTGAAACTCGAGTTTGTCTGAAATCTCATCCTGGGAATTTCGAGCCCGATGAATTATAATCTAATTTTACGCATATTAGTTATATTGTTTATCGATTAGTTTAGGATTATACGAAGTTGACACTTGTAAAGAAAAGGCACGCGCTCACTCACTCGCTTGATTTGCATAATGATATAAAAAGAAGAATCGGTAAATTAAGAAGATCAAGTTGACTATTTGGAAATGGGTAGTACAGCGAGAGGAAGAAGGAATCTAGATCTGGAAATGTAAAAATTTTGAAATACGCAAAAATTGTGACAGGTGGGTAAAGAAAAAAAAAGATGTATTTGTTGAGGTTTTCATAGTTAAACACATTTGTTTTTTTTTATTTGCATGATAATTAAATGAGAATCATTTATTGTAGACAAAACAGCATGAAACAATCTAATATATAAAATAACAATCATGATTTCAGGAAGTTATTTTAAAATTCTGTCTTGTTTATTTCCGGTGCTATCAAATAATTAATTACATTTGTTTTGAAACTTAACAATAAATAAAAGTCAATAATGATAATAATAATGATAATAGTGATTATTATTATTATTATTATTATTATTATTATTATCAGTTTGCAGCATAGTTAGCATATGTAAATAAGTCATTTTATTCAATATTTCATATCTTAACATCAATTTTATTTTGAACAGATTAATAAACTTTATTTCTTTAAAAAAAACCTGCTATATTTTGTCTAAATCTTTTTCCAGGAAATTCTTGAAAAGACATGCAAAATTTTGACTGTTCCGTCTTCAATGACTTAAATGCAGAACGAATGTCTTCTCCGACTTGTAAAGATCTAGGTATTCCTCGAGAGTGCGAGGAAGTGTCCGTTTTTTCCAGTAGACTTATTCGCAATCAAGCTTTGCATCTTGATGGTCTCCGCTACGATGCAGTTGTTAATGGGACATTTCAGAAGGCGGATCCATTCGCACCAGTTTGTATGATCCCTCTGCCATTTAATCTTCAGCATTTAGAGCCATGTTTTGTGCGGAAACGAAACGAGCGTGAGCGAGAACGTGTCAGATGTGTTAATGACGGTTACACGAGACTCAAAGAACATTTACCGCTAGAAAACAAATCTAAACGAATAAGTAAAGTGGAGACATTAAGGAAGGCTATAGAATATATCAGATACTTGGAGTCAGTACTGGCGGAAGACGGAAATTCAAAGTCCGACCACAATTCCTTTTGTGATTTAGTGAATTTTGATGACTCTAGTGACAATGTAAGCACGGTCAGTGACAATTTCAGTCACGAGGACGATTCGGAAGTGTCTGTGTGTGACTCTATCCTCAGTGAAAGTGATACTGAAACCGAACATAACACGTGCAAAGCATTGCCTACCACAAAAATTAAGTCTTGCCACCGAAAACGAAGTCGATCTTCGGAAGATGACATAAAAATAAAGACCAAGCGACAAGGTGTTCACATGGCTTAGTTTTCGTTATTTAATATTATTTCATGTAAAATGCAGTATGTGTTGGATATATACATGTAAAACAAACTCTCAAAAAGGACATATGTCTAACTGGCGAAATAAAATGTATATCAACATGATATATGGAAATAACAGAGGTCATGTAATTGTAAGTAACACATACAAAAATAAAATAAAATTATAGAATAATTATTCTGTCTATTTTTAGTTTATATACAATGCTTACGATTTTCCTTTTGTTGTATCTGGAAATTGTTTTTGTTATGGGAAAAATTACATTCACTATTTAAATGCTAATCTTAAGGAGGCATTAACAATGTTGTCTAGAACTTCATTTCGTTTTTTACTAATAAGATTGATGTTCAAAAACAAAAAAAAACACAGGCATACAAATTCTTATATATTTTGTGAAAATAAGGTCAGGTCCAGTTTCGTACGCATATACAAATAGTAAGATTGAATTAATCATTTGCAAACGAATAATTGCAAAACTAGGTTTCTCAAGCAATTTTCACAAAGTATTTAATAGTTTTAGAATGGTTATGCCTGTTTATATCACCTTTTTGTTAGTGTACACCAATCTAAGTAGTAAAAAAAAAGAAAAAGAAAATGGAAAAAAAAATACCACAGCTAATGTTCCTATCATTGATTTTGTTCAATAATAGGTTAGGTACTATATACCCATTTACAATGTATCTTTGAAGAAACCTTCCACAAATAAACTGGCAAATTTTCTTACAGAATCAGCTTAGGTTTCAACGAGGTTCTAACTCGCAGTGACCAGAAGTGAAAGATTATAGGGTTTTGACGGCGTGATGTTTTAACCCAAGTACCCTTGGTATGACTTATTTCATAAGTGTTTTTTTTTCTTTTATCGATGTCATATTTCAATTATACGAAGACTCCAAGTAATTCGATTTTTTGTTTTATTGGAGTTTTACACCAAACTCGAGAATTTTGCAGTTATTTGTTGGCGATCAGTTTTTCAATAATGGTGGAGGAATGAACACTGTTATTTAGCATATACACGGGAAGAGACCACCAGCTTTTCGCAAGTAAACTGGCAAACTTTCTCACAAAATCAGCTTAGGTTCCAAAAGGATTCGACTCTGCTCTGACAAGAGTTGAGATACTTTATGGTTTAAAGCGCAGTGTTATAACCACGGTCATTGAGGCCCTTCAATTGATTTGATACCATTACATATAGTTATGATTAATGTTCCCATTAGAAGTTGGTATAACAACTGACCATCTTTGAATTTTACTTATTTGGTAAAAATTTGTTGAAAACTTTTAATGTGGAATATTGTATACCTGGCTATTTTCGCCCTTTTAAGACAGAAAACATATTCATCCGGTCTTATACTCCCCCTAATCAACATAACCTTATAATGGCAATGCAACTATGTCTGTGCTTAAATTATTTAGCTTGAAAATTTAGTTTTCATTTCAAATTCGCCTTCTCGTCTATGACCGAAACTAGCGAAATGTCTAGGACTACAGTAATATCAATGATATGAAGCTCCTGGTTAATAAGTGTCTTCTAAAACATTCTGGGCACCACTCTCCAGTATTTTGTTTGTAAGTGTTCTGTCTAGGCACCACTCTCCAGTATTTTGTTTGTAAGTGTTCTGTCTGGACACCACTATCCAGTATTTTGTTTGTAAGTGTTCTGTCTGGTACCACTCTCCAGTATTTTGTTTGTAAGTGTTCTGTCTGGGCACCACTCTCCAGTATTTTGTTTGTAAGTGTTCTGTCTGGTACCACTCTCCAGTATTTTGTTTGTAAGTGTTCTGTCTGGTAGCACTCTCCAGTATTTTGTTTGTAAGTGTTCTGTCTGGACACCACTCTCCAGTATTTTGTTTGTAAGTGTTCTGCCTGGGTACATTTCGTAGGAAAGTATCAAGCTGTCAATAGGCATAAGAGTAAACTCGAGATGCAAAGAAGTCTTCATGCTAGCAAAGGACTTCTCATGGCGTGTAAAACTTCAAAATGGGCTCGAGAGTACACTCTCCGCACCACTACAAGCCGTTGGGTTATAATTTTGCTTATGCCTGCTGAATTCCGTTTTATTTGCTTGATGTTAGTGTGTCAACGAGGAACATTTTATTTTTAAAAAAGATAAACAAATCAGAATATAAAGTGTCTCGAAGCTACAAATGACCTAACGTGGCCTTAACTAAAAATCAGCGAAAAACCGTCTATCTCTTGTGCGAGTTAAAATATTTTTATAAAATTACCTTTACCGTGAAGGGAAGTCGGTCTACAAAGTAAAACAGTCCCATGATTTTGTGAAAGCTAGTAAGTGCCTTTTTCGGCCTTTCAATTTTCTAAACTTTGAATGGAGCAGCTTGCTAAAGAAATTTGTGTAACGAAGCATTACCGTTACTTTCAGCCTCATTTTAAAGTCAAATCCCTAGATCCACCGCTGCTGTCACGATAGTTATTGTATAGAGAATAATGACAACTGCTTGTGCGTGTACCGAAAAAAAATACACTACATTTTGCAAGAGTTACCCCGCTTTAAATATGCTGATTGCCCGACACAAGGAGGCGTATTGAAAGTTAGTCAGTGTTTATCAAAGGATATGGGCGGTAGTCGCCTTAGCATAAGTTATCAGAACGGAAATAGTTTATTCTTCAGGCACCATGCTTTTCTGTCAATTTTCCGAATGAGACATCGGATCTCTATGTGAAAAAAGTGTTATTCAAATGTTTGCGCCCACCCATATTTTACATAACGAGTTCAAAGTCCAATTGTACGGTGACCGTTAGATTTTAAAGTGCCCGCAACATTAGGCCTACTAACACAATGAGATAGGCTTCAAGTTAGGATTGCATTAACGTTATAGTCTAGAACGATGTCAGAAAACACTGCGCGATAACTCTATTATTTATCATAAATTATCACAATTCTGCTTATTCATTCTTACTGCCTCATGTTTTGTGATATCTCACACGTGAGGTCTACGAATGCCAGAAAGAAGTGCTTTTATTTCAATGTCACAACAGTATAATGAAACACGTTCATTCTAATTAGTTTTGTATATGCATAGCATTCTAGGTCTACACCTGATTTTACTACATTGTACCAAGAAATGGGGACCTCCATGACCGATTGTGTAGAACACACCGCTTGTCAGCGTGAGTTTGAGCCCCGCTGGAATCTAAGCTGTGAACAAATTTGCTAGTTTACTTGTTGAAGGTCTTGATTATTTACCTCCATCAACACTATCCTATAACATGATTATTTATCTCTTTCAAACACTCTTCTTTAACATCATTATTTAGCTCCAGTAACTCTATCGTTTAGTTTGACTATTCACCTCTATAAACACAATCCTTTACTATGATTATTTACCTTTATCAACACTATTCTATAGCTTTGATTATTTACCTCTATCAACACCATCCTATCGTCTATAAAACACTATCTTACAGTATGACTACTTACGTTTATCAACACTATCCTATAGCTTGGTTATTTACCTCTTTAACACTATCTTACTGTAGGATTACTTACGTTTATCAACACTATCCTATAGCTTGGTTATTTACCTCTTTAACACTATCTTACTGTAGGATTACTTACGTTTACCAACACTATCCTATAGCTTGCTTATTGACCTCTTTTAACACAATCTTACAGTAAGATTACTTAAGTTTATCAACACTATCCTATAGCTTGGTTATTGACCTCTTTTAACACTATCTTACAGTAAGATTACTAACGTTTATCATCACTATCCTATAGCTTGGTTATTTACCTCTTTCAAACACTATATTAAAGCATTATTATTAACTTCTATCTATCAACACTAACCTAAAGTATGATTAATTACTTTTATGAAACACTATTTTATAGCATGATTATTTACCTCTATCAAACAATATCCTACAGCGTGATTAATCACTAGTGTAAAACATTATTATTTACCTTTATCAAACACTATCTTACAGCGTGATTAATCACTAGTGTATAACATTATTATTTACATCTATCAAACACTATTTTATAGCATGGTTATTTACCTCTATCAAACATTATCCTACAGCGTGATTAATCACTAATGTATAACATTATTATTTACTTCTATCAAACACTATCCTATAGCATGATTAAGCACTTAACTAAGCGCTTTCTTATTGCATAATTTTAACTTCATCAAACAGCATCCTACAACATCGTTGTTTATCTCTATCTTTTAACGTGATTATTTATCCCAAACATTTTCCTATAGCATGGTTATTTATCCTAATCAAACATTTTATACCTTTACCAAAGTACATTAATTGACATTAATTTCACAACGTGAAATTCATTTCCTGTAAACAAAAGAGGCAACAGCAAACATCCCCGCCGGACTCCAGTCAGAATTTGGAAAACTCCGAAAGGTCCGATTATCTGGTGCTAATGTACCACTCTTCAGACAATTCGCTGGGTGAATTCGATTCTAGTGTCTCGTCCTAGATGATACAGAAGAGTCGTTTTTAGCTACATTCTCTATGCATGATCATTCTTTCCAGAATTCTGTTTCTTGTCCCGCAACATAGGACCCAGTCCTATAACACAGAACCTGTCGATATTCCGTATTGTTTTTACTACAAATAGTCTACATATCTCTTCATTTGATATAATATTACATTACTCTGTTTAGAACATTTCCGAGATAGTAGCGTGATTCCTATGTAGTAGGACCGGAGCACATGCTAAGGTTACCCTTTCTATTGAAATAGATATTAGATAGTCTCCTCCTCCAAGTCAATTGTATCATTTCCTGCTCCTATAACTTACTAAATAGTTGATGCAGAACATGTACACAAACACAAGTTATAATAAGTGCTTAATATGCTCTGGAATTCATTGTCTTTCCACTTGCTTTGTTGACGTCGTTGTAGAGCTGCCTGTTGGCTCTACAGATCTCCTCTGGACAGCCCGTCATATCCTCTTGCGACTGGTTATTCATCATATCTAGTTCCTCCTCAGCTATAGTCATAAATGGGCTAAACAAAGATGATGATGTTCTGATGTAATGTCTTTGCAAAAGTATCCCATAACAATTACGTTGTTCCGTCTTGAGCGGCTCTGAATGCCTATAAGGATGACGTTTTTCCTTCTTGGGCGACTCTTAATGCCCATAACAATGTCGTTGTCCCTTTTTGGGCGACTCTTTATACCCATAACAATGACGTTGTTCCTTCTTGGGTGACTCTTAATGCCCATAACAATGTCGTTGTCCCTCCTTGGGCGACTCTTAATACCCATAACAATGACGTTGTTCCTTCTTGGGTGACTCTTGATGCCCATAACAATCACGTTGTTCCTTCTTGAGCGGCTCTTAGTGCCCATAACAAAGACGTTGTTCCTTCTTGAGCGACTCTTAATGCCCATAACAATGACGTTGTTCCTTCTTGAGCGGCTCTTAATGCCCATAACAATGACGTTGTTCCTTCTAGGGCGATTCTTAATGCCCATAACAGTGACGTTGTTCCTTCTTGAGCGGCTCTGAGTGCCCAAAACAATGACGTTGTTCCTTCTTGGGTGACTAGGAATGCCCATAACAATGACGTTGTTCCTTCTTGAGCGGCTCGGTGTGCCCAAAACAATGACGTTGTTCCTTCTTGGGCGACTATGAATGCCGATAACAATGACATTGTTCCTTCTTGGGCTACTCTGTATGCCCATGACAATAACGTTGATCCTTCTTGGGCGACTCTGAACGCCTAAAACAATGCTGTTGTTCCTTCATGGGCGGCTCTGAATGCCCATGACAATGACGTTGTTCCTTTTTGGGTGACTCTAAATGCCCATAGAAATGACGCTGTTCCTTCTTGGGCAACACTGAATGGCCATGACTATAACGTTGTTCCATCTTGATCGACTCTGAATTCTCATGATAAGGACCTAATCCTTCTTGGGTGACCTTGAATGCCCGTGACAATGACGTTGTTCATTCTTTGGCGACTTTGAATGTCCATGACAATGACGTTGTTACTGCTTAAGACCTTTCTGAATGCTCATAACAATGACCTGTTCCTTCTTGGGGGACTTTGAATGTCCATGACAATGACGCTGTTCCATCTTGGGCGACTCAAATTGCCCATAATAATGATGTTTTTTTAAACTTTGAAAGTCCATGACAATGACGCTTTTTCTTCTTAAGACCTCTCTAAATGCCCATAACAATGACGCTGTTCCTTCTTGGGTGACTATGAATGCCGGTGCTCCATCTTGGGCGACTCAAGTTGCCCACAACAATGACTTTACTTCTTGAGTGACTCTGAATGCCCCTGTCAATGACGTTGTTTCTTCTTGGGCGACTATGAATACCTATAACAATGACATTGTTCCTTCTTGGGCGACTCTGAATTCTCATGACAATGACGCTGTTCCTTCTTGGGCGACACTGGTTGCCCGTGACAATAACGTTGTTCCTTCTTTGGCGACTTTGCAAGTTCATGACAATGACATTGTTCCTTCTTATTACCTCTCTGAATGCTCTTATTGATGATGCTATTTCTATTTTTGGCGACTTTGAATGCCCATGACAATGACGCTGCTCCATCTTGGGCGACTCAAATTCCCCATAACAATAACGTTGTTCCTTTTTGAGCAACTTTGAATGCCAATGACAATGACGTTGTTTCATCTTAGAATCTCTCTGAATGCTGTTCAATTTTGGGCAATACTTAATGCCCATAACAATGACGTTGCTCCTTCTTGGACGAGTTTGAATGCCAATGACAATAAAGTTGTTTCTTCTTATGACCTCTCTGAATGCCCATGACAATAACGCTGTTCCATCTTGGGCGACTCAAACTGCTTATAACAATAACCCTGTTCCTTTTTGGGCGACTCTGAATGCCCATAACAATGATGTTGGTCATTATTGGGCGACTCGGAATGCCCATAACAATGACTTTACTTCTTTGGTGATTCTGAATGCTCATGAAAATGACGTTGTTCCTTTTTGGATTGTTGTCATTCAGTAGTAGAAATCCTCGTTTATTTTAGAATTATGAAAAAGAGATGGGCAGTAACCCGAACCATTTTTTTTTCAGTAGTCAAAATGCAGTGTTAACTCTGAATGCCCATAACAATGACATTACTTCTTGGGTGACTCTGAATGCTCATGAAAATGACGTTGCTCCTTTTGGATGGTTGTCATTCAGTAGTAGAAATCCTCGTTTATTTTAGAATTATGAAAAAGAGGTGGGCAGTAACCCGAACCAATTTTTTTTCAGTAGTCAAAATGCAGTGTTAACTGCAGTTAGTCAAGAATGTGATCAAGTTTTATTTTAATTTAAAGACAGGTTTTGGATAGAAGAGTGTCACGATGTATTGCAGATTAATGTTTTATTCTCGACCTTATGTTTGCAGAGGATAAAGTGTGCTGGACATATCACGGAAAATGTTTAGTTCAAGCCAGCTTTGTGGCCTACAACAAACAGTGGGTCTAAACTAAAAAGACCTCAGTAAAAACATGTTAATTTTTCTATTGAAATTTTATTAAAACGTGTAATATATAATGAGTAACAACATAAATAAATACAGCACAATGAAGTATAACAAAATATTCAATTATTTACATATTTAAAAGTTACCATTTCATTCAACAACAAACAATAAAGATATCTTAACATAAAAATAGTAGAACACATGCTCATGGTTGTATGTACGTGAATTATTGAACATACACAAATAAATAAGACGTTGAAGGAAAGATTTTATATATATATATATATATATATATATATATATATATATATATATATATATATATATATATATATATATATATATATATCGTGAGAGATGACTAGAAGATTAATATCAAAAACATTTACGTCATACATGTGGGAAAATGGTCATCAAAGTCGGAAGACGTTAACAGTAATTACACGCAACTTAAAATTATTGCAAGTAGTAACGGATGCTTGAAAATGTGATAAAGATTGATTCTGACGTTCAAGGAAGAAGTATACATCACTGAAGAAACAATTATAAATAAAGTAATGTAAAAATAGTATATACTATCAAGCTGCCATTTATATTAAAATGCTTCATATAATAGCGCAAAGTTCAATATTGTTCATACAGCCAAATTGGCTCAACAATTATAAACGATCTATATGTAACAGTTCAAATTTTACACGATATGAATAAAAATATCACGAAATTAACAAACATTGGCACAAAATGTACAATTGAATTGTTCTATACAAAACCATTCTTATTTTGTGAAAGTATACATTTTTATATACAATAATAACTGGAAGTACCTCATATTCTGTACATGTATGAGCTAATGATATCAACACGAAAAATAAAACTTAAAATATTCACTGCCTAGAATATGTCAATGTCCTGCTTCTGTCTTCTACACAATACGAGACAACAACATGGCCGTTATAATGATTGCGTGTATTTGCTATCGGATTTCAGCAGATTCCTCGTCGATAATATTGGTTCGTTTAAATGAAGTTTTACGCCACACTCAACAATTTGTCAGTTTTATGATTGTGGCGATGAAGAAATGTCGTTACGTGAATGATGCAGTTTGGTGAATGTTAAAATGTTTAAAAAGTGGCAAAATGTTTCGATGAAAATTGTCAGTGCTATTAAGAGCCAAACAATAGTAGTACGTTTGTTGCCTGTTATGCCTTTCTTCACCTAACTTAATGTTTGGTTATTATTTTGTGCAATGGACTTCCTGTTTTATTCACCGGGTTTAAAGTTTTGTTTTTCGTATTTACTTTCTTCTTGTCAGTTTAATTCGGAAGGGATTCGGTCGATTTGTAAGACCTGCTTTTGGCTTTGTATCAGGAAGTTTTTCTCCATCAGGAACCGAAAACTCGTAACGGGAAATAAGCGACGCACAAAACATGAATATTGACATTTTTGCAATTGATGAGCCGAGACACACACGATGGCCAATACCAAAAGGGAGGTAACTGTTGCGTCCTTTCTGACTCTCTCTCAAAAAGCGTCCTATAAAAAATCGAATGAAAATATATCAATAACACTGTCATTATTCACATGTGAAAAACGTATAATTTAACAAACTTAACTGGATACAGTTTTATGTGAAAAATTATATTTCTTATGAGACCCAGGGCAGTTAATACAATTGTAAGAAACGTTCTTACTCGAATAAGTAAATCAGTATGGGTATTCCAGTCAGTGTGTCACCTGTACCCACGCACTATTATCAAGGTCAAGTGGTGTTAACTTTCAACATTTCAAATAAACATGTAGGTTGAATGTTGACATTTTGATCTAAGATTAGCACTTGATATCATAAACAAAGTACTTACCGGGATCAAACTTATACGGATCCGTGTAATGCCTCTCGTCATGTTGTATTGCCCATATATTCATAATAACCATCGTATCAGCGGAGATGTGATAACCATTTAACCTGAAATTGAAACAAGACCAATATAAACAATGGATAAGATAGATGAATTGGTACATACATGAACGTTGTCAATTATTTGTTTGTTTCGGTATGGTGAAGTAATGCCATCGATAATACAGGTGTTCGTTAACAGATTGTGGGTAGAAAGGTCAATATTTTTTAATTTCACGTCAACATAAATGATAAAAAATAATAGTAAGTAGGATGTTATAAAATTGTTCGACGGACTGCATTTAATAGATGGTACCGGATAATTACTATATCAACGTATATATACGCTTGTGGTGGTCTGGCGGTAGACCGTCCGACTCGCAAGCGGAATGTCCTGGGTTCGATTCCCAGTATCAGGTCATACCAAAGATTTTTAAAATGGTAGTTACTGTTCGTTCGGAAAGCATACAAAGTGAAATTCATGGGGCTTTCGGACAAGACTTAAAACAAACTGGGGTCACGTGTCATGGTATGTCTGTCACGTAAAAGAAACACTCACTGTATTGGCGTCAGTCCATAGCACAGGTCAAAATGTGTGGCACTTAATTCAAAGCTGGTGAAATCTCCATACAACATAACAATTGACTTTTCCATTTATTAAATTTAATAACGTCAGAATACTTGATACCTCGATTATACCTCGGTCAAACAATAGAAATGCATTGGAACGTCAATAAATTCCAATAACTTTCGCGAAAATGCGATGTGTCAATTCTTAGCGGGATGTAAAGCAACAAACAAACAATCAATCAGTGATAGTGTAAAAGTAACCTTGAGTCATGGTAAAGAATACTTTATGGGTGTGAAATAGATTAAGAAAATTAGGCTAAACTTGCCGTGTGACAGATGATTCATTGTCATGTTCCACTCCCTCAAGACCTCTTAAAAATAACGAGTTTTTATGAGGAGTTCCTTAAACCGACGCGACCACACCAAGCATATATCATGATAACTGATTTAAATGACTTATGAAAATCGAGTTTTATTAGGGAGAAGAATGGACTAAGTTACCAAAATGCATATCTTCATTCCAGTATTATTCAATATTAATGGCAATTTAAAAATCAACTGCGTGGATACATATAGCTTATATTTCATCAATAAATAATCATTTGATATCAAAATATATATTTCATGGCTTATTTGATTTCATTCACGTGTATTTGGAACATGTGAGTATTGAAACCACGTGCATTGAATCACCATTGTCTGAAGCAGACATATAGGTTGAATTTAATCTTTTGATAGAATCTGGCATAAATCGTGGAATCTCAAATGTGTTACAGTGAAGTAGATCTTACTCTATTGACCTACTTAGATAAAGTCATAGATGGAAATTATGTATCCCATGTGTCTAGACTTCACAAAGAATTTCTCTACATTACTCCTTTATGTTCATATGCAACTTCAAATTATCCCAAAAGGTTATTTACCTCTAAATCTATAAATACTCGGAAATTTTCGATTTATATGTTTGACGTGATTTTCGAGGATATTTACATATCTGTCTTCTCAGCTCATCGTATAAAATACTTTAATGCACCTAGATTATGTAGATAAAGACATAGACAACAAATGAAGTGATAATTTAACTTGACAGCAATACTGTATTGGTAATTATATATAATGCAACTACAGGCGGTGTAAATCGGTTAAGGGTTTATAAAATAACTGGTAATTTGGATGATTACCAACTTTTAAATAAATCTAAGTATCATGGCCAGGTCAGATCTTACAGGGTACTGACACCATCGTGCTCTACTGACCTACTGACCAGTATTATGTCAACGTTGTGCTCTTTTATCTGAGAACTTCATAATCATACTTGTTGACAAAACTTCAATCTTCAAATAAGCGACTAAAGGCGATTGTCGTATACACGTGTTAGAAAACGGGTATAGATTATTAAGCAAATGAACGGAGGACTGTCAAATTTAATATCTATTTACGACATTTGCTTTATCAGATCAATCATTGCACTCATCAAATTTCAACCTTTATCAAATAAAAATGATAGTGCGTAACCTCATATCCTTCGCTTTCAACCTTTGTTAACATTTTAGGATGTCAAGGTAATATTTTAATTGTGTCAGATATGAAAACAGAGGCAACAATAATTAAAAGCATTAACCCGTTTGTTTTCAATAATATCTTATAATGTGTTAGAGTGGAAAATAAATATTTTCAAATAAAACAGCACGCGAAAGAAAGACAATAAACCAAGATAAATACAACATAAAAATGAATAATTAAAAGAAAGAAAAAAAAAACCTAAAACAACGTAAACATTATCAAATGAACAAAATAGACCACTAATGAAAATAAAAAACAGTGCCAGCTCCAAAAATAAAAAAAACAGAGAACACATCCCAACAAAAAATGTTAGATAAATAAATATATAAAGATAAAAAAATAAAATAAAAATAAAACGTAATCTTCATTTTCAAGAGAAGTTATACGTGTTGTTAACAAATTATTGTATTACACTTCAATATGCATATCATACGAACGTCATAATACTTACACAGTGTCCTTCAAAGTTCGGTGCGGAAACCCGACAGGGAGTACCGATGCATTACGAAAGGTTTCCTTGATGGTCGCCTCTAAAACAGGGTAATTGGATCGGTCAAAGGGTGAAAGCATTTCACCACAATCAGCATTTTGTTTTATCTCTTCATAAATTTTGTCTTGCCACTGCAACAGATTAATGACATAATTAATTATATAAAATATATGAATCTTGTTTTCAGTAAATACATAATTTCGTATCGTTTAATTCCATGATATCAAAATGCAAACAAGCTGGCAAAATGGATATTTTGTTTGTAATAAAAGTTTCAACTATTTTTATACAAAACACCCCAGGTTAGAAAAAATTATAATGTTGTTATTTTTCACAGGCAATCGAATGTGATCAATGCGCAAGTAAACACTGGATATTTTCATAGGTGGAAAAAATATCAAACGCCAGCGTATTTCATTCATTCTAGGTAATATATGCATGCAATGTACAAATTTTCTACGGTGATACACATTTTAGTTTCTATCGAATCGAAGTTAATGTCTAATCGCAGGATATATTTATATTAAAAATGATAACTTGTATGCCTTTAAATATATAGATTGACAAATATATATTAAAGGTCCGTGTGAGAAATGCCGACAACTAATGGAAAGAAAATAGTATTCGAAATGGTTAGAAATAATCATATATCAAAACTTGTTTTAACAATCACATTTATAATATAATGTTTATAATGATAAAATCTACAACTCTTTTAATGCATATCAGCAACAATACCAAGTTGTGGTTTTACTAAGGAGTCCAAAACAAATGCTCAAATTGTGAGACTTAATCAGTTGTGCTCGAATCTGATATAAATGTATATTTTCAAAAGAAAAAATTGGTATTATACAAAGTCAATACGAAATTTGAGAGAGCGACATAAGACCGTTTTAAAATCTAAAGTTAATGTGCTGACATAAAATGATTGATTGCGTGTTGTTACTTTCAAACTCATGAGTTTGACAATTACTGCCAGAGTTTGATCATCGTCTTTTCGTACACGTGTACTTAATAAAAAGATAATTAATTGTTTTAGCGCTGTTTTATGGCCGATACTGACATATGCCGCTTAGCCTACAGCATTATATTTGGACCCTTACATGAAATATACTTCCAGTAGTTGTTGTAGTTCAAGGTCCAAGGTCTATCTATCTATATGACTTTGTTTGTATATATATATATATATATATATATATATATATATATATATATATATATATATATATATATATATATATATATATATATATATATATATATATATACATTAAATTAGATAATTGATTGTATTACCTCTGGATTATGCAACAGATATAAAATAAACCATAATATGCTGATCATTGTCGATTCGATTCCACCACCAAACAGCTCATGGATAATGTGCCCGATATTTAGATCGCTTAGAAGGCGTAGTCGTTCTTGATCTTCATTTTCTTTTGCCTCTTCCTGGAGTTTTAATAAAATATCCAAAAGATCTCTGTCCTTGCCCTCCAATAAAGTTTCCTTTAATAATAATAATAATAATAATAATAATAATAATAATAATAATAATAAATGTAACAATAATAATAATTGTTTATAAGAATAAACTACTTCTAATGAGTTATTTAAAAAATTATTTTGATATAAATTGCATTCGTGGACGACCTGTCTCCTCATAAAATATCTAGAATATTTAGAATACATGTTTATTTTAGACAATATTTCAGTTCCAATAATCTATTTCTTGACCAAAATGCGGTTAGTCTTATCTTGTCATACCTATCAGTTAAAATTATATCATATATGTAATTTTAACCTTGTTTAATCATGATACCTGCGGGGCCTCGTATAGAACAATGTAAGTGGCCTTTCTAAATATATCGCCTTTCTAAATATATCGCTTTATCTTTATAAAATAGGATAATAAATGATAACTGTTCATAAATTTGCTGAATCAGGAAAACAAGTGAACTATATTTTGGTTTCTTTATCAGTGTATTAAATCGTTTAGCATAGCAATTGAAATGTAACTTTTATTATTTTGACTAATGCTAAAGGAAACAATAATTATAAATATATATATATATATATCAATAAAGAGGACATACTCTGTGTTCTTCAATGACTTGGTTGATCCACTTATCTTTCTTTTCTAAACTTTTTAAAAATCTCTTCCAGCTTGGAATTGGGAAATGCTGTAAGAGATTAAACAAATTATATAATACACAATGCAAATAACATAATGACAAAGCAATGATGAAATGCATTCAGAAGATAACCTTTGAGTATGCCACCACTGGTAAATAATACAAAACCATTATTTGCACGGTCATTATCGTCTCTACCAACATTTATGCTAATCTTATCAATCTTTAAACCCACGCACCCATGTTGACCTTCAACGCTGAGGGATGATCAAATATTCAAAATTTATTTGTGACCTTTATGCATTAATGATTCACACATTACCCTCCTTGTTCTCATAAACACCTGAAATTTTAATGTCTCATTTTCCATCACCATGTGGAAACCTAATTCTGCAAAATGCCGCATTTTAACTGTTGAAGATGCCGGGTTTCCACATATGAGTATAGCTTACTTTAAAATACATGTACAAATAATCAGATTGAATTGCCCTAAAAACCCACTTTAAATTTAGAAGATATTGATCTCTTTGAATTGAATAAGATCTAAAAACATAAAAATGCGAAGCTTCATTCAGATTTGGCTTACTTCCAACTGGCGCCAATGTGCCAAGGAAAGGTGTGTACACAATATCCAATCACAATGTACATTCTTATCTCAGTAGACTTGATAGTAATTCAAAACAAAATTTCAGACGTATTTCCTCGTTTTGTAAACAGAATTGCTATTACCCTGTCCATCCTAAATATTCCATGCTATATTGAAAGTTGTTTCATAGTGAATATAAAGAAAATAAATGTATGGGTTCTCTGCGAATTGTTTTTCTTGTATATATCGGAAATTTCAGATCTGAGCAGAATATGTCGGATATGGTCGCGGGGTCGACAAAGAAGACCAAAAGTAAAATGAGAAGTAAAATGTTACGTGGTTGGGGCTTCTAAAATAAATTGGCTTATATTTTTACGACATATTTCAACTTTCTATAATCAAGAGAATATGAGAAAATGTTATATACTGTAGCAATTAAACGACATGTGATATTGCATAATTATAGTGTAGATGCTGACTATTAGATACAAAAAATCAACATACCTCCAGCCAAGGTATCAGATCTACAATATTGAAACTTTCTATGTTGTCTATGATGTCCTGTACAATTCTAAGTTGTTCATGAAATTCTTCGTCAACTGCATTGAAGCGTCTATTTAGAATGCACTGACACAATACGTTGGCTACTACCCTGGCAACATCAAACTTCGGGTCAAAAGCCTGATCATTTTGACAATAGAATTCAAGTTTTTCACAGAAACTGTTTGTTTCTTGAAGAATAATGCCTTCCAGTTGGTCTCTCCCAGTGGTCGTCTGGGAGGACAGGAATGAATGGACTATTCTTCTGTGGACCTTTAACTCTGGTAAAACATCGTTCATGACAATATCGCGACCTCCTCCGAGCATTACTTCAACTGTTTTTCGTGTTTTTGGTCTCCCTGAAAATATCTTTCCTTGTCGAACAAAACTGTCCATTGCAGCGTCCATACTATTTATCACTAATACATTTTCTCCGGCAATTTTCAAAGACACGAGTTTTCCATAAACTTTGCCCAGATCTGTCAACGCGGTATGCAAATCTCGACCAAGTAATTGCGGTAAATTTCCGATAACTGGCCACGGACTGGGTCCAGGCGGTGCTTTGTCGCGAAAACGTTTGTTTTTTAAGTAAACATATGATAAATAAAATGTAAATATTGATAAAAGTATCGTACATAACCAGTCCCACGTAAGTAAATGTAATAACATGGTGAACTATCACAAAATAAAATGTTTCACAGAATGTCAGTCTTCAACAACAAAGTTTTTCCTTGTAACTTTGTTTTCTGGATTTGAAAATCAAGATACACGATGTTTTGTGTAATATAACTTAAAAAACTTTCGGAATAAAATGTGACAATCGACGGAACAGAATTACAACATGTGTCTGTAGTAAGCGTAGTAAACCTCGTGGTTTTGTATTGATTCATCACTACAACATATAATCTGATTGGCTGGACCAAGTCACATGACATTGTTTATAAACAACCCTACATTCCCACATATTATACCTATACCTCCAAGATGTTAGCAACACTTAGAAACTTGATATCTTACTACTGACATAATTTGATAAACAATAGAACAGCTAGACATTACACCCTTCAAATGATAAAACATATATACATGTATTAACTGACAAAATGCATTAGAAAGTCATGACCTAATTAATTATAATATACTTCTTTGAAACAATTGGCATTCGGCCAGTCATTGCTCCCTTGATGCAGAATTCTTTTCCTAAATGGTTTGATAATGTGCCAAATAAATAATTTACCTACCAGACGCTTTCGTAATTTTGATCGTCTGATTTAGCGTAACTTTCTACGCATTCATAATATATACATAAAGAAACCTGCATACATATACACTTGCGCATTCATAGTAGATATACACATAAAGGGGTACACACATACACTTGCGCATTCATAGTAAATATATACATAAACGGGTACACACATGTTTATACACCCTGTATATATGTGTGCGTCTGTGTTGTTGGACTTTGTGTGTGTCCATGTCTGTATTTTAAGTCTTATCGCGTTTTATCTAACAATTGTAACCCTGCCTGTTAGATAAATTCTTGTGATCTCATTTTAGCCTACATCTTTGAATCAATATGGTTTATTTGGACTATTAATACCGAAGTAGTGGCAATGTGTCTACTGAATTCATGAATATACTTATAACTGTAAATACACCTTTAAGCTATATATATATATATATATATATATATATATATATATATATATATATATATATATATATATATATATATATATATATATATATATATATATACAGTAAAACCTGTATAGGGGGCCACCCAAGGGACCAGAGAATATTTACCTTTATGTGCAGGTTCAATTAGGTTGAAGTATGCAGTCAAGGGACTTTTCAAAACTGGCCTTTAAAGACAGGTGATCCTTATATAGAGGTGGCCACTATAGCAGGTTTTACTGTATATATATATATATATATATATATATATATATATATATATATATATATATATATATATATATATAAAGTAATATTTTTGTGAAAAAATTGAAGTAATAATTTTCTAATATTTATGTAGATTTATAATCTAGTGACGTGTAGTGTGTACACAGCACTTTTACAATCTAGTAACATGTAGTGTGTATACATCAGTTTTATAATCTAGTGACATGTAGTGTGTACACAGCAGTTTTACAATCTAGTGACCTGAAGTGTGTACACGTCAGATTTACAATCTAGTGACATGTAGTGTGTATACATCAGTTTATAATCAAGTGACCTGTAGTTTGTACACATCAGTTTTACAATCTAGTGACATGTAGTGTGTACACATCAGTTTTACAATCTAGTGGCCTGTAGTGTGTACACATCAGATTTACAATCTAGTGACATGTAGTGTGTACACGTCAGATTTACAATCTAGTGACATGTAGTGTGTACACAGCAGTTTTTCAATCTGGTGACATGTAGTGTGTACAAAATTGGCACTAGATTGAAAAACAAACTGCTGTGTACTCACTACATGTCAGTAGGTTGAAAAAACTAATGTGTATTTACTACATTTTACTAGATTGTAAAACTGATGTGTGCACACTGCATGTCACTAGATTTTAAAACTGATATGTACACACTATATGTCACTAGATTGTAAAACAGATTAGTACACACTACATGTCACTAGATTGTAAAACTGATGTTTACACATTACTGGTCACTAGACTGTAAAACTGATGTCTACAAAGTACATGTCACTAGACTCTTTGTAAAACTGATGTGTACACACTACATGTCACTAGATTGTAAAACTGATGTTTACACATTACTGGTCACTAGACTGTAAAACTGATGTTTACACATTACCGGTCAGTTGATTGTAAAACTGATGTCTACAAAGTACATGTCACTAGACTCTTTGTAAAACTGATGTGTACACACTACATGACACAAGATTGTAAAATTGATGTCTACAAACTACATTTCTCTAGTTTGCTCAACTGATGCGTAAACCCTACATGTCACTTTACAGGTCAGTAGATTGTAAAACTGATTCTTACAAAATACATGTCACTAGACTCTTTGTAAACCTGATATGTACACATTGCATGTCACAAGATTCATTGTAAAACTTATTTATACACACTACATGTAACTAGATTGTAAACCTGATGTGTACACACTACATGCCACTAGATTGTAAAACTGATGTGTACACACTACATGCCACTAGATTGTAAAATTTATGTGTACACACTATACGTCAGTAGATCGTAAATACGATGTTTACATATTACAGATCACTTGATTGTAAAACTGATGTTTACTCATTACAGGTCACCAGATTGTAAAACTGATGTCTACAAAATACACGTCAATAGATTGTAAATTGATGTTAACACATTACAAGTCACTACACTGTAAAACTAATGTCTATAATCTACATGTCACTAGACTCATTGTAAAACTGATGTGTACTCTCTACATGTAATTAAATTGCTAACTTGATGTGTACACATTACAGGTCACTAGATTGTAAAAGTGATGTGTACACATTACAGGTCACTAGATTGTAAAACTGATGCCGCCTACAAAGTACTAAACTCTTTGTAAAACTGATGTAAACATTTCATGTCACAGAACCCATTGTAAAACTTATTTATATACACTACATGTCATTAGATTGTAAACCTGATGTGTACACACTACATGTCACTAGACTCATTGTAAAACTGATGTGCAAACACTGCATGTCACTAGACTCTAAAACCACTAGATTATAAACCTGGTGTGTAGACACTAAATGTCACTAGATTGTAAAACTGCAGTGTACACACTACATGTCACTAGACTGAAATCTGACGTGTACACACTACATGTCACTAGATTGTAAAACTGATGTGTACACACTACATGTCACTAGATTATAAAACTGATGTTTACACGCTACCTGTCACTAGATTGTAAAACTGATGTGTACACACTATATGTCACTAGATCATAAAACTGATGTATACACACTACATGTCACTAGATTGTAAAACTGATGTGTACACACTACATGTCACTAGATTGTAAAACTGATGTGTACACACTACATGTCACTAGATTATAAAACTGATGTATACACACTACATGTCACTAGATTGTAAAACTGATGTGTACACACTACATGTCACTAGATTGTAAAACTGACGTGTACACACTACATGTCACTAGATTGTAAAACTGATGCGTACACACTACATGTCACTAGATTATAAAACTGATGTATACACAATACATGTCACTAGATTGTAAAACTGATGTGTACACACTACATGTCTCTAGATTATAAAACTGATGTATACATACTACATGTCACTAGACTGAAATCTGACGTGTACACACTACATGTCACTAGATTGTAAAACTGATGTATACACACTACCAGTCACTAGATTGTAAAACTGCAGTGTACACACTACAGGTCACTAGATTGTAAAACTGATGTATACACACTACATGTCACTAGATTGTAAAACTGATGTGTACACACTACATGTCACTAGATTATAAAACTGATGTATACACACTACATGTCACTAGACTGAAATCTGACGTGTACACACTACATGTCACTAGATTGTAAAACCGATGTATACACACTACATGTCACTAGATTGTAAAACTGATGCGTACACACTACATGTCACTAGATTATAAAACTGATGTATACACACTACATGTCACTAGATTGTAAAACTGATGTGTACACACTACATGTCTCTAGATTATAAAACTGATGTATACATACTACATGTCACTAGACTGAAATCTGACGTGTACACACTACATGTCACTAGATTGTAAAACTGATGTATACACACTACCAGTCACTAGATTGTAAAACTGCAGTGTACAACTACAGGTGCATTGTGTACACACTACATGTCACTAGATTGTAAAACTGATGTATACACACTACATGTCACTAGATTGTAAAACTGATGACTGATTGTACTGATGTGTACACACTACATGTCACTAGATTGTAAAACTGATGTATACACACTACATGTCACTAGATTGTAAAACTGATGTGTACACACTACATGTCACTAGATTGTAAAACTGATGTACACACTACACACTACATTGTCACTATGATTGTGTAAAACTGATGTATACACACTACATGTCACTAGATTGTAAAACTGATGTGTACACACTACATGTCACTAGATTGTAAAACTGATGTGTACACACTACAGGTCACTAGATTGTAAAACTGATGTATACACTCTACATGTCACTAGATTGTAAAACTGCAGTGTACACACTACAGGTCACTAGATTGTTAAACT
This sequence comes from Atrina japonica, assembly GCA_030159075.1. NCBI lineage: Eukaryota > Metazoa > Mollusca > Bivalvia > Pterioida > Pinnidae > Atrina > Atrina japonica. Next base: position 606,162 of record BROG01000103.1, on the reverse strand, counting down.
GATGTTTACACGCTACCTGTCACTAGATTATAAAACTGATGTATACACACGACATGTCACTAGATGACTAGAAATAAAACTGATGTGTACATGTCACTAGATTGTAAACATGTATACACACTACCAGTCACTAGATTGTAAAACTGTGTACACACTAAGGTCTAGATTGTAAAACTGTGTACACACTGTCACTAGATTATAAAACTGATGTATACACAGACATTGTAAATATGACGTGTACACACACATGTCACATGTAAAACCGAGTATACACACTACATGTGTGTAAAACTGATGTATACACACTACATGTCACTAGATTGTAAAACTGATGTGTACACACTAATGTCACTGACTGATTTGTACACACTACAGGTCACTAGATTGTTAAACTGATGTATACACTACATGTCACTAAACATGTCACTAGATTTTAAAACTGTGTGTAAACTGATGATTGTTAAACTGATGTTTACACGCTACCTGTCACTTGATTATAAAACTGATGTATGTAAACTGAAATCTTTATGTCACTAGATTGTAAATCGACGTGTACACACTACATGTCACTAGATGTAAATCTGACGTGTAACACTACATGTCTCTAGATGTTTACGATGAATACACACTACATGTCACTAGATTGTAATACTGATGATGTACACATACACACTAGATTGTAAAACTGATGTATACAGTACACTAGATTTTAAAACTGCAGTGTACACACTACAGGTCACTAGATTGTAAAACTGATGTTTACACGCTACCTGTCACTAGATTGTAAAACTGATTTGTACACACTACAGGTCACTAGATTGTAAAACTATGTCTCTACATGTCATAGATTGTAAACTGATGTATACACACTACATGTCACTAGATTGTAAAACTGCATGTGTACACACTACAGGTCACTAGATTGTTAAACTGATGTTTACACGCTACCTGTCACTAGATTGTAAAACTGATGTATACACACGACATGTCACTAGACTGAAATCTGACGTGTACACACTACATGTCACTAGATTGTAAATCTGACGTGTACACACTACATGTCACTAGATTGTAAATCTGACGTGTACACACTACATGTCTCTAGATTGTTAAACTGATGAATACACACTACATGTCACTAGATTGTAATACTGATGTGTACACACTACAGGTCACTAGATTGTAAAACTGATGTATACACACTACATGTCGCTAGATTTTAAAACTGCTGTGTACACACTACAGGTCACTAGATTGTTAAACTGATGTTTACACGCTACCTGTCACTAGATTGTAAAACTTATGTTTACGCGCTACATGTCGCTAGATTATAAAACTGATGTTTACGCGCTACATGTCACTAGATTGTAAAGCTGATGTATACACACTACCAGTCACTAGATTGTAAAGCTGATGTATACACACTACATATCACGTACTAGATTATTAAACTGATGTTTACACGCTACATGTCACTAGATTGTAAAGCTGATGTATACACACTACAGGTCACTAGATTGTAAAGCTGATGTATACACACTACATATCACGTACTAGATTATTAAACTGATGTTTACACGCTACATGTCACTAGATTGTAAAGCTGATGTATACACACTACATGTCACTAGATTGTAAAGCTGATGTATACACGCTACATGTCACTAAATTGTAAAACTAGTGTGTACACACTATCTGTCACTTGATTGTAAAACGGAAGTGTTCTAACTATTTATATATCTGTATATTTTCTGAAAGATTAACAAATTCGAGGTGTCTGTAATATGGCTGCATGTTATGTAATGCTAAGTATATGTGAACGTAAAAACTATATTTGTCTAGTAACCAACATATTCACGAATACAACAATTTATCGTGGTCTTAATTTTAACTTGGAAATAAAAGTGCGTAATCGATCATATCTAGACAGTACAACGAAACGTTTTGATAAACATGTCTTTAATCTATATTTGTAGATAAATTATTAAAAAATCATTTTCGTCGAACTATTTAAAAAAAAACGACGTTTAATATGATTTTGTTTAAACTAATGAATGCTAGTGCATTTTCGTTTGGGATACGAAACGGCGTAGCTTGAGTCAATGACATTGTAAACAGGAGATGATATTCTTAGTGCTAGTGTACCGGTATAATGACTATGAAATGAAAGTGTTGAATATTTCTATTTGAGTAGCGTGTTACGAGTTTCTATTGATAAGACAATTTGGTGTAAATCCAATTAATTGTAGGCATAAAAATGTTTTGTCTGCATAGATTGATAAATAGTTGGGGTAAGACACAATATCATGAAATAAGACATAGCGGTTTGTAAAATGTCTTTGGGTGAAATAGATTTTTTCAGATTATATCAAAATTAATTGGGCAGGGGCATCGCGACAGAGATGTTAAGTGACGAATAATTTCGTCTCTATTAAAGCGCGGGTTCGGACTCAATATCGAATCTAATAAGATCGTTAAACTGACGAATTTTGTTCCTTGGTGCTCTGTACCTTGAACTTGTCAGTAAGTTGACTATGTGAAATTTGCCAGTTGCTTGTCTTTTTTCATTATACAATATACTTTCTCCTTCCGGTAACGAATAACTCCGCTTTAAATCATGAAGTCTCTCTCCTCTAGTCAGTGCGGATTCGAGTCCGACTGAAGTCTAAACCGATTTTGTGAGGAAGTCTGTCCTTTACTTGCTGATGAACAGCGTTCATTGCAACCTCCTCCACCATTTAAAACTGAACACTATATGAGTGAACAATTATAAGTTTGGCATAAAACAACTTATCTAATATGGATACTATCGGTTCTATCAGTTACATAATATGCAACTTCAGAGAAAGTTGCAGACAGTTGGTGGCAGTATGACAGCCGGTTAAACGTTTTATATGTTATATATATGAACTTACGGCGGGTGTGACTGGTCGAAAGGGGATGCTTACTCCTCCATGGCACCTGATCCCACCTCTTGGTTTCCATAGGTCCGTGTTTTCCATTTTTACCAGATTTGTACCTGCACATCCTAAAGATTTATACTTTGGTATTTGAGATGTTTTTAATTCCTTGCGTGAGGCAGAATAATGATAATATGTATTCGCCTGTCTCACAAGATAAAACAAAAATGTTTTTAAACGGAGATTGATAGATATTATATATATAACATATTTATTTCTCATAAAACAAGGCATAGTAGTCCGGAAATTTGAAAAGTATTTTGATAGGCCGAATGATTTACATTGATTTTCATGCAGTATTAATTTTTACACGGTAGAATAATTAACAAATTCATTCAATTGATAAATTCTTACATTCCCCTTCCACAAAGCAATAAAACAATGCAATGTCAAACATTTAAGACAGAAATAAATATAAATTAATAAAATTTTGAAAAAGAGCACTTAGACTGATAATTATACAATAACAAAAAGAAAAGATATATACGGGCATAAAAACTCTTAATTTCCTATATATTTTGTGAAAATTGCTTGAGAAACCAAGTTTGGCAATTATTCTCTTAAAAGTTTTCTAAAGATAAGATAGTCAATTTGTTTTACAGTGGTTACCCTAAGACGGATTTCGGCTATACTTGTAGATTCATTATTCGGCATTGTATGATACCACCCTCTCTTTAGAAAATACATATACATTTAAAATTGGAGCTCAATTGATGAAGTCAGTCTACTTAACAGAAACGATCGTCTCGAGCATTATAACTTTGGTATTATGTTTATAATATTTGCATTTGATAAATTCAATCTTACTATTTGTATATGCATACCACACTGGACACGACATAATCTTCATAAAATTTATAGGAATATCTTAAGATTTCTTATGCCTTTGTATAGCCTTTTTTATCGTACATCAAGTACAATATAAAACATGTCAGATACCAAAGTATAAATCAATAGAATGTCCAGGACATAGATACAAATCCGGTAAAAAATGGACAAACACGGACCTCACGGAACCCAAGAGGTGGGATCAGGTGCCATGGAGGAGTAAGCATCCCCTGTCGACCGGTCACACCCGCCGTGAGTCTACAGTCAAGTCCAATGAAACTCGTGAGGAGTGTATCCTCGTCACAATTGGCACAGACGTCTCAACAACCACCAACGAAAAGGCAACTCAACATTTCACTTAGTGAAACAGAGTAGTCGCAAACAAGACTATTATACCGACCGTAAAATTTGCGAAGCGTTGACATTAAAAGTGGTTTTCGATATCCCTGTGTCAATAATTTGTCAGTGAGTAGTTTACCTCTGTGTATGAAATCTTCAAAGTACAAAAGTATAAGTAGAAAAAATCGAAATAACTGTATTTGGTAAAAATAGCTAGTGCCCCTTTAAAATGTATATGCCTTTGATATTCAGTAATGAGAATGCGATTTAAGCTAAATTTGATAAACGACCTCCACTTTCGAACAAAATTATCTTATTAACATCATTCTATGCCACGAAAACAATCCAGTTAAGACAAAATGAAAATTCATATTAACAACGAAGATGTTAGGATTCTCTTCTAGAACATTTATGAATATCATTTTGAAAATGTTTACTCATTTATGAAAATATTTATGAAATGTTTACATGCTAGAAGTCACTTTTTGTTTGACCTCTTATGAACTCCACGATATATTGTTGTTATGGAATGTTTGGCAAAGTTCCATTGACCATGTGTACAAGAAAAGTGTTCATCAACTGTCTGGTGTTCATTTAGATGTTGTTGTTTTTGTTGTGGTCAAAATTCAGTTTAAAAGTCATAGCACGAGGATATGATATTCAAGGCGTCGTATGAAGATGAATATGATGAACAACAATCTAGAGGTCGACGTCCTCCATGAAAGTATCTCGTAGTATTGAAATAATGTAAACAGACTATACCTAGTGACCCACAGTTTAATGTTCAGACATAGAATCTATATTGTCCACATGACGAGTGATACGACGTTAATGAGAATAGCAGATGCCAAGAATTCCAACTATTCGGATATCGTCTGCTTCAACTTCTGTAATTAATGTAACCTGCCAGTGTGTTATATGCGTAAAATGTATGAAGATATCTCATGTAATGTCAAATAAATATTTCAGCATCATGATCTGTACTATTAAACTGTTTAAGAGCTTTTATAATATACATGCAGTTTGTTTGAAATTAAATGTATTGATGTACTCAGATATGCTAATGATGTATCTAATACCTGGAAAAAACCATCTTGTTACAAGTAGAAAGATGTAATATGCATATACATGTATATGATATCAAATATTTGTAGGTTATCTGCGGGTTTACTCCATTCAAATAACAAGGCAAATTGATATCATTAGGTTTATAGGGCACACAAAGGTGTTGAAGATATGGGCATTTAGCAATTTAATTCCTTTAAAACCAAATTCGTTACCATTAAATTTTCATGTTTAAAAAACATGAAATTCTAGTCATAACTTGCGAAAAAATCTATCTATCTATCTATCTATCTATCTATCTAAACCATGACAAATAACACTTTTGAACGAAACGGGCTATGAAATATCGTGTTATATATCGACATATTATGACGTTAAAATGGTTTATTATGTGACTCGTGAATCAGTTGTCGTAACCATGGCAATTATATAGATAAATCCCAATAGCAATCGCAGAAGCGTTACTTGGACAGTCCAGAAGGATTCGTGCTTCCGTTCGTTTCCGATTTGTGTAATCGTATATGATTGGATGAATCACATTGAATAAATAAATTAAAACCGACTCTCATTTAATCTAAGCTTTTAGCCATTGTTTACAGTCATTGCAGACAGACGTTAAGGATGAACCCTTATTAAGGAATTTTCATGGATATATGTAGCAAACCTAATTATTCTTTTTTCACTGACAGACCCAAAACGTACTAATTTAAAGCTAAAAAGCAGATGCTATCCATATTTCAGATTTTTTTTACATTGATGTGACGTCGATGTGTAATATCCTTATAAAACTGTACAAAAAGTAAATCAAATAATTCATATATGACATCATCAATTTTGACATTTTAGCTTAATTTTGGGCATTGACAAATACAAAACTGATATTTTTGGGTCAAAACAATGACATTTCTTCAAAAAAAGCAACATTTATAGCATACAAAGGTCTAACTACCGAAACAGTAGCCTATCTGGAGTATCCTATATTGTATTTGGGCAGAGGAAAATATAGCTCCATTACATAAATAAATAGATATAACAAAATAAAAATGTGTGCAAAACTAGTTTAACAGGTTTCTTTCATTAATACAACATTAAATATGTTGTATAATAAAAATAATTAACATCTGTCCATATAAGATTTCAGTAAATACGGCTTCGTAGTACCCCACGTCCTTGTTTTTCGCCAAAATTTATGCCAATACAAAGTAAAAAGCGCAATGGTGAAATAAACATGTGTGCAAAGCTAGTTTCTTTCTTTTATTAAAACAAGTTATCTTGTGTTGTTTAAACAAAAGCAATAAATATCTATCCATAAGAGACACGGCATCGGCTGTACGAAAATTTAGATCATACTTTCGTGAAAAAAGACAGCCCGATCGAAGATTTAGATCATTTTGTGCCGGTGTAACGTGAAAAATTGACCCGCTGTAGAAATCTCGGGGTCACTTTTCTACGTTAGAAATCGTACCCGGGATCCCTTTTCTACGATAGAAATCTTACCCGAGTAGTCGTAGAAAAGTTTCCCGCTTCAACATTTCTGTTATCCGTCCCGTGAAAAGTCACTCCTCTAAATTTTAAAGAAAAGAAACATCAACGCGGATATCATGCATATATTAGGCCTTATTATGATCTGATGATCCGCTCCCCCTAAAAAAATAAAAGAGCCAAAGGGACCAAGACTTGGTACATATCTAAAATATCTCCATCTCGTTAACCAGAGATAAGATATCTTTCAAATTTTGTATGTATGATTCGGTTTAGTCAATATCTACTAAGTTTGTGAATGAAAACAAATTATATTACATTTTTGTTCATAAACGAGCATTGATTTGGTACTTCTAATAATAAAGGCGTCCATTTGGAACAAATGGCTTATCAACTAAAAACTGATTGACTTTTGTATACATAGGCATTAGGAAAACTGTCTAGAATTATCCTTTTTGTGCGGTCGACTCAACTTGTGTATACAGTGCAGTCCTATATGCCTCTTGACTACTGTACACTATTTTGTTTATTTGCTGTTACTGATTAACAACCAAAGTTACTTATTTATAATATAAAAAATCTCAGATACCAAAGTATAAATCAATAGAATGTCCAAGATATAGGTACAAATCTGGTAACAAAATTGACAAACACGGACCTCTTGAAATCAAGAGGTGGGATCAGGGTTATTATCTAATATTGATGTGTATCAAAGGAAATGGATAGTACATAAGTACTTAAATGTACATGTTTTCCAAATCCTTTAGACTTTAATTTATAAGCAAAACATGTGTATGAATTCTGTTTACAAATACAGTTTAAACTATTTATCCAGAATTATTGTGACGAATGTTATGAGGTTCAAGGACACAATATAAGTTTCCGAATATTTTTTTAGAAATATTTTTTACTTCTTCTCTAGAACCAGTTGTTAATTAATTTAATTGTAACCAAATTTGGCAGCAGGAAGTATTCGCATGTTAAGCCGCATAATCGCGTTTGCAAATGAAAAGGGACTAGGATCCAAAGACCCCCCCCCTGCACCATAAAAAGACCAAAACCTGGTACATGTTTTAAACCCTTGTTTTATCTACCAGTGACCAGATGTCTTTCAAATTGTAAATGCATGTTTGTTAAAGGGGCAATGGCTATGTTATTTCAAAAAATCTGTTTTTCCTCTTTACTACTCAGATAGATATATCATGTTCCTACCTTTTGATTTACCAGGGTTTTTACCAAAAAGTGGGAACATGATAATAATAAAGATAGTGGGCACTTGAAAGATACACAAAACAAAAAAGAGATATGCATAGACTTAGAAATTCTTAAATTCCTATATATCTAAGGAAAATTACTTGAGAAACCTGGGTTTAGCACTTTTTCACTTGCAAATGATTTACTCAGCCTAACTAGATCTGACCTTATTAACTCAAAATATACAGGAATATAAGATTTTGTATGCCTGTGTATAGCTCTTATTTGTTATTATTCATCAAGTATAAGTAGTAAAAGTAGAAAAATGTGAAATATTTTGGTTTGGTTAACACAGCTAATGCTCCTTTATCAAGTTAAAATCTACAGCTTCCGAATGAATACAAAATCATTGAATTGTGGAACAGGTCATATATGGACATGCTAGTTTCACTGGCAGAGTGAACCAGAGCATCCAGAGACAGACGATGATCTGCAATAATCACCAAGCAACTTTCGTACAATAGAGTGAGAAGTCTTGTGACCATTTTAATTGCTCGAGCGGGATTCGAACCCACATCTAGGAGATAAGAGGTTCAATCACTGAGACATTGCGTGATTTCATAACTTGAAATTTCATGTGGAACATTTGCGTGTCAAAAACTCTCTCAATTCATATTCTCTTTGTTGAGCACTTTTCTAAATCCGTAGAAAATTGACCTGGAACCTGGGTCATTTTTCTACAAGTATGGGTAAATTTTTTACAACTTCCCGGATATGATTTCTACGTAGAATAATGACACCGGGTAGTTTTTCTATGCGAGTCACTGTTCTTCATGACACAGGAGTTAAAAACATTAAACTTGAATTGATTTTCTTTTTAAATTTTGAAATAATCATACAATATAACAGTTACTGACTTTAGTTTCAGGTTACATAAGGATTTATCAGTCCAAAGAAAAATGGTATTGACCTCAGCTTCTACGAGATCAATATTGTGTTTCTGTGGACTGATTAATCCTTATATTTCATTCAGCCAAAGACAATAATTGTATAGTGTCGTTGTAAAAGGTTAATATTTCGTTATAACAAGTTATCATATCATTATGATAGAACATCAAGTCGTAATATATGAAGTCATCACTATATCATTGCTACGTCAAATGAATTATCTTTTTATACCAATATATCATACTGTTAAGGTATGGTATAGGTCAACCAAGGTCAATTGGCGCATGTTTACAAACACAACGAGTCTAAATTAATCCATAACAGAGATGTCAGGCTACTTGTCGACGCAAAAGTATTAGAGATACGCTATGCATGGAATCCATGCAAGGCAATACGTAAACATCTGTACTACCCATCTTTGGAAAGACGACAGTATTGTTTTGCTTTTTGATACAACCCGGATGTGCCAATTTACCTTGGTAGACCTGTGCAATGTCGTTTTAACTAGGTGTGATATCGTTATAACAACGTATTTGTTAACGTGTCATATTATATTGTTGTATAAAGATAGTTTATACCTCTTTATAACGAATTATCATGTTGTTATATAAAAGTATGTATGTCATTACGTTTAAATACTTTTATTTATGCACGCTCCGCATCGACTTCTGTAGTTTTGTGTTTATGATTATATCGCTAACTGTCCGGTGTTTGTGCAGCGTGGTAATGAGCATGTACAGAATCTCTAGATTTCAGCAACGCCTTTCTGTGATATGAAATTTCCTGTGAGATTTATTAAAACAAAAGCGCTAATATACATATTCGTGGCGATTCTAAAAAAAACCCCACAAATTAATAAACACCCACCCACACACACACACACACACACACACACACACACACGTGCTCTTATGCGATAAGTAGCCGAAGATATTTTGTAATTATGATACAAATACTTTTCTGGAATATAAAATGTGTTTTATGAACATAAGCGTAACACATTGAAATTAACATATTTACACATCTGGGTCATAAACATCTTGAACATTGAAACAAATGAAAATAATAAAAATAAAATTGTTCACAAATTATACCAAACAATTGTAGTATATATTTCTTTTATTTTGGCATAGATATAATACAATATTTAAAGAAATAATAATAAGGTTTTTAATTTACATAATACAATTATTGCCCTTGTTTTGGGCGGACATGAATATTTGTCCACCCGAGAGGCGTCATGTCACCCGAGGGCTGTTTCAGGGTGACATGAAAAATGTTTTAGACCACATGACGATTTTAATCATAAGTAAAGATACATATTAGAGGTATAATAAATATAAATGTCAGTTTGTTTGTTGAGTTTCATTTATGAGTAGTACAGTGGCATCCAATTATATTGGACCATGTTACATTGAAATCCCGCTTGAATTTTAATTCCCTCGCCCAATTTCTTTATTACCATTCAACATGGTTGATCTGAAAACCCTGTATATTTGAAGGAAAATTCATTCCCCCTCGATTTCAATATAACCGGGTTGGAATGTATTGTCATTTTCTTGGATAAGGTAAGGACATACTCTGTTCATCTATACTGTCCTGTTGGATTGTAATGTACCAAAACCTTCCTATCAATTATGCCTGTCGGATGGCATATTTAAAGCTGATTTGTTGCACAAATGATAGTTATGTAATGTTAAATCAATTTTCATTTTATTCCTATCATGTTCCCACTTTTTGATTTACCAGGGGTTTTTATAACTCGAATAATTACAGTGCCCTCTTCCGGTTAAAGTCCCTCCAATGTAGTGATCGATGTTAGCGAAATATAACGACGGGACTATTCAGATTAGGGTTTTTAACGCAAATCTTTATAAAGCTTTTGCGTTATTGTGATCGTCTGAGTGACCCATATGTCATTTAATATCTGGCGGTAGAAAGCTATAGTGAGACTGCAGTTATACACACATGTGATGTATTTTGCTGTAGAATATATACATACAAGCAGGAAAACTTAAGGTGGAATATTGCCCAAAGGAGTCAGTAAACCGAAAACCGAAAAATGTATAGCTTTGACATAAAATTTCGTTAAAATGTAATACAAAGGCACCCCATGTTTAATATTGTATATAAAAACAAAAGTATCAATTGTAAGGAGGTTCGGTAGACATTGGACAAAAACGGACCTCTGAAAACCCGGAGGTGGGAATGGCTCCCAGGGATGAAAGCATCCCCTGTCGACCGATCACAACCGCCGGGAGCCAAATTTAAATGAAATAAGCGAGAAATATTTCTCGTTGCAATCAGTAAAGTTGATTCAACAACCACTATCTCACAGTCAATTCAATATTTCACTTTGTGAAGGACTATCATTGCAACACTATATTTGTTTTTTAATTCCATGGCTATGGTGTCATTTAACCCATTTCTAACGAATACTTTTCTTCTGTTGTTTGTTTTTGGATTTGCACATTCCTATCATAAGAATAATATATAAATGTATAAATCATAATTTCAATATTTTAAATTTCATTGTCATACAAGGAAACAGTAAATAACAAGTTTATGTTAGATAATTTATTAATATCATAGAAATAAAGAAATAACAATTGAAAGCAATGTCGTTATACCAACAAATTGATATGTTCTCATATATATGTGACTTAACTTACGACTGAAGAGTTTGTCTTGACATATAAAATGATCGTATACAAAACAGGCAGGTTATTTAGGAGACAAAAAACTATATCAGTATATACATAGGATTAAGGGATATCACTACTTTAAAAGTGTGGAATACTGACTATGAGAAAATCAAAATTAATCCGTTTGCAGATTGGAAATATATATAGAATATTTCCCAATATTTCATTGAATAACATACCTATATTATCGCGTGAGGCACAAAAATATGCATGAGTGTTGAATATGTATTCTTCTGCTTCACGCAATGAAATAAAAATGTTATTCATCGAAAATTGGCAAGTATTCTATTTATAATACTTTTTATTTAAAGTAGTTCCAAAATTTGAAAAGTATTTTGATCGTCCGCGTGAAAATATCACGGTATACATTGATTCTGCATGCAGTGATATTTACACTGTAAAAAATAACAATTAATATAACAAATTTATCTAATTCATGAATACTTAAATTTCAGTACCTAAAATCTAATAAAAATATCAACAAAGATATCATTAAAAACGACAGGATTTTTTTTTTCGAGTAATAATTTACTCGTAAATTGCATTGCATTACGATAGTTCATAATGTGTATAATGTTTAAGCCCGATCTTGCAATGATCGTGTGAGATTTTGTTTTCAAAGACATAATTTCAAAATCAAGTGATTTTTAACAAAATAAAATATTGTACCTGCTTAACTTGCATATAGAAAAGACGATAATTACTTTATAAAAATGTCTCTGTTCCCAAGGTCTTGATAGTTTAGATACCGCATTGCACTATTTTATTTTTTTTCTTTATGTGGGATTGTTCGCCATTGCGAATACATTTTAAATCATTTGAATGAACCACTGGTATTTAAAAAGGTGCGTTTACAATTACGGGCGAAATTGTACGAAACATGAAAGGAAATATATTCTGTCTGTTGGCATGTACTTTTTTCTTCACATTTTAAATGTAACGACTGCCAAATTAAAATTTTTATTGAGATAAAATCTGTAATTTGATACAATGGGAAAGAACGAGGAAGTAATAAAATTGGCCAATCCCCGCTCTGTATTCATTGTGTATACTTTGACAATACCCTTTAGCAGCAAACTCAACGCGTCGGAATTATCTAAGATATTGCTTGTTTTGCATTTTTGTGAGAAATTTGCATACATTATGATAGTAAATGATACAATTACGATTCGTTCTATTGACAATATGTCCTGGTCGTATTTGTTATTATAAAGAGAAAGGTGCATCTCATAATAATACAGGATGAAATTATATCTTCTGAAATATTCCTCAGTTTACGCTTCCATTATCGCAATTTTATCTAGGTGAGCAGGATATAGTTCAATTATCACGTATCGCTGTGTTGTAATAGGTGTCTATAAATCACACACATTTTTCGCATTCCCTGATGCATCTGAAACTCGATTTCTCTGACAAAGACACGTGAGTTTTAATTCACTACTGCTCTGAAGATAAAAAAATTCCATATGAACACACAAGTCTATATTTTGCTTTTACTACAGTAACTCCAAATGATTCATGAACACGAATTTATCCAGTCAACGCAAGCTTCGTGAAAAATTTGATTTAACTGGAGTAAATTAGGAAAAACACATTAATGTGATTTTGGCAAAGCTATTGGAATTAATTGAAAAATAGATTTGACTAAGAAAAACTTTTAAGTAAGCCAAAATCATATGAATAATCTTTAGTTGAGTTGATTTGATTTGAACATAATTTTCTACTGAGTTGAAGTACATTTTTCTAGAAAAAATAGATTTAATTCATTTTTGTGAATTTGGCGCAGTTAAGCATAGTTTTTCTCCAATTGTTGAACGTTAATAAGAGCACTTAGGTTGAACTGGTGAAAACCAGGCTTTAGCTAAGAAAAACCAGTATTACATTTTGACTTGCCATATGAATATACATCATTATGGATTTTACAGGCATTTTATAGCCATCAAACCCAGTATTATGCGTTATGATACATTTTTTTCTGTATTGCGAAATAATGTCGTCACATTGACCCCGTGTTTGTTACACTCATTTTTCTGTCTATGGGAATTCATATAGAATATTACATAAATTATTACCTTTTCACTTAAACTGTACATAATTAATATATATATATATATATATATATATATATATATATATATATATATATATATATATATATATATATATATATAAAACAGAGATATCAAAATGTTAAACAAGAAGAGCGTGAAGCCACATGTAAAATGTTCAAGTTTTTAGAATGCTTATGGATAAAATTTTGCATACAGAAATAACATATAAGATGTCGAACACAACTGCAATATCATTGATCATCGTATCATTTATGGCTTCTAAATATAGTCGCTATTCAAATTTACACTTTTTATACAAAACTATTTAGAGAGTGGGTTGAATGGAATTCTTCAACTGTTGCACGCAACTTGTTTGCCAAAATCTAAAAATTAAAATAAAATGGTATATTTTTGTCTTTTGTGAAATAAAAACTTTGGTATCATGTTGATATAAAACAAATTGTGCATTCTTATTTTATAAATACAAAATGAAAGTTACGGGTCTGTCGGATGAGAGTTGAAACCCGTGTCATGGCAGGCGTGGCACGTAAAAGAAGCCTCACTGCTATAACGTCAGTTCACAGCACAGGTCAAAATTAATGGCATTTCACCTAAAGCTGGTGACATGACCATAAAATGAAGAATTCTTGGCGGATTTAAAACAACAATAAACATATTATTTCCGACATCATCTCAGTCTGTTGTATAACAAAACAAGACATGCCGCGATAAGACATATGAGAAGATATTAAAGGACAAATACAAATATTTCTTAGTGAGCGTTGGAAATAAGCAGTTACTTTATAGACAGACATTAACAGCACATATTGTTCAGTTAGAAGAACCGAATCTGACCTTAAATATCAACGAAAACTAAACCATATATGTATAGGCAACTTGAACTATCATGTTTCTACCGTAATTCGGTTCTAGAATGCGCACGAAATCCAAAAAATCAATGTTGATGATGAATTTTACCTGTATTACCTGGAAAGGGCAAGACAAGGCATACTGTAATGTTTCATTTTCAATTCATTTCAGACTACCACCCAAGGACAAACAATATTGAAAAGGATTGCTCAAGCTTCCAAGTTACATATATAATACCTTAATGAAAACGATATCTTTAAAACAAAACAAAATGTGTTTGTGAAGCACAAATGCACCCGGTCCCAACAAACTTTGCATTGTCCCATATTTTGACCCCAGTGAAGTGTGAGCAACCCTTATATGAACTTACAGTGTAAGTTTGGTGACTGTATCACAATCTAAATTTGAAATATTACACTTTATATGTAAGCAAGACGGAATTACGGACAGACAGACAAACACACATACACGCAAACAGACACGCAAACAAACACGAAAACAGACGAATGATAGACGGACGATCGAAACACTTGATGCCATAAACTTATTATGTAACTCATTCAGCATGTTTTGTATTCCAGTTTCTGGACACGCATTTATAATAGTTTGGTAACACTTCATATGAACAGTACATTTATAACATATAAGAGACCTATGATGCAAAGGATATCTTAAAAAGGCATCAGCTGTAATTACCAAAAATTATTTCGATTGCTTTTACTTTCGCTACGTGTATTTGATGTACAATAACGAATAAGAGCTATGCACAGACAAGAAAATATCAAATGCAAGTGAAAAATTGTCGAACTGGTTTCTCAAGCACTTTTCTCAAAATATATAAGAATTTAAGAATTTTTATACCTGTATATGCTCTTTTAATTATTGAATACAAATCAAGTAGAAACAAGGAAATAATCTTTTTTGAAACACACGCACACACACACACACACACACACACACACACTCTCTCTCTCTCTCTCTCTCTCTCTCTCTCTCTCTCTCTCTCTCTCTCTCTCTCTCTCTCTGTTAGCGAAAAGCGTTATATGTTAGATAAGATTTGCTTAATTCATTTCTTTGGTATCTTGGACTGTTGTATATTGCATATTACCTTGTTTTTGAACGTTAAGTAACGATATAATATAACAAGCTTTTCAGTCTTTGATTTTTCTTTTTCTTCAGTTCAAAAAGTTAATAGTTGTTGTTGTATTGTTATTTAACGTCCCACTCAAGAATATTTCACTCTTATGGAAACTCCACCAAATGCTGGTGAAGGGCTTCAATTTTTGGCCGATGCCTGGCACTTACGGCCATTAAACATTAAGAGTTCTTTACTAATACAAGGGAGATAACACATATATTTAATCAATGATATGAAACTCAACGAGTTAACGTTCTTATAACACTTGATTTCATGTTTCAAGCAGCATTTGTCGAAGGGGAATGTAACTGTTATCAATGTGCATGTATTTGATTTTGTGAACTTTGATCCATTGGAATAAGTAATGCAAACGAAGTTATAAGACTCATCATTAATCAATTCTAAAAGATACATGAACAATAAAACATAGAAAACACAGAATGTAAATATTCCATATGTATCACGTAAAACGTAGACATGTTAACGAAGTAACAAAAAAAATAATAAATAAGGAATGTACAAAGTTAAAATGTACGAAAATGGATATTGCCAGAATTCAGATGTGGAATCAGGTGTCATGGAGGGATCAACATGCGTTGACGCCAGGTAACTCCTACCGCAAATATGTAGTCACAATCATATCAAACAATTAGGAAACAAATCCTTATCGACAATAGAACGGACATTTATAAGATTTTGCTTAACAGAGGTACTTACCGTGACTGTAAATAAATACTACATCCATTCGTGAATTCGATGTTAAGCGAAAACCGAAAATTTCATTCATAGGTACATTAGTCACAGGCGATATAGATAATTAAAAGGAAATATTAGATTTATTTAGATGATGTTTAACGCCACACTCAACATTTTTCAGTTATACGGTGTCGGACAGAAAATCCGGTTATAGTAACCCCCCCCACCAAAAAAAAAAAAATATTAAACTGGCATACTGTTTCACAAAGTCAGCTTGGGTTTTAGCGGGAACCAAACACGCACTGACTAGAGGTAGTAAAGCCCAATTCTCTAACCACTAGGCCACATGGGCACTCTAACAAAATAATATAACAAAATATAGTTTACTATAGTAGTAACTATATTACACTCTGTGACTATCGCTAGTCAACAATTTTTACTATAATAGTCGAAGACTTTAATACAGTTTCCTATAGTCAATATATGTTGTTATATACAGTTTTTATTGTAACGAAATTAATTTTTGCTATAGAAATAAGCATTACTATAGTAATTTTTTTATTTCCTAATGTTTACTATAGTTACAATGAAAATAGTTTTACTATAGTGTAACCATAGATTATAGTAAACTATAGTTTACTATATATTATAAAGATATTACCAAAGTTAGACTTTTAAAAAAATTAAAAACAAAAATACTCAAAACGATCGTAATATAAATATCAGTTATAGATATTTATTGTAGTAGTTTCTTTCATGTTTATAATATTTATAAAACTATATCGTTGCCAATGCTGGTGGACCGTTTGAGTCACCGAGGGTATACATTAACGTAGTACCTGGTATTTCGGTACCAGCTGATAATCTTATACTGAAGTAATATTTGGCACAGATAACACTATAAACAATTCTTAATTCTTGAAAATCTGAGATAGCCATCTTTTTACAGTGGTTACTCTTAGACGGATTTTTTCAATACGTTTAGATATATTATTTAGCCATATCTGATACCACTTTCTCTTTAGAAAATCTATTTAAAACTGTAGCTCATTTGATGAAGTCTGATTGATAGAAACGATCGTCTTGAGCATTATAACTTTGGTATTATGTTTATAATATTCTTAGCACACCCCGACATAATACTGAAAAGCAATGTTTCAGATTGTTGAGTTTAAAAAGAAATTTTCATATTTTGTAATATCAGCATATTTTAAAAGTTTGCCTCTTTGCATTGAATAATCGTATGTAGAACAAACCCATGCATATCTGATTATCATACCCCAAAGTGACTATATTCTTCAAAATGATATATGGTTATTAAGCGCCTTTGATACATCTACAGCAAGTACTGATTTTGTCATTTGCGAGTGTCATTTGGTGCGGCATGCTAACAAGGAACGCTGACTTTTCCCGGGCACCTGGTTCCACCCCGTTTGGGATTTGCAATTCTTCATCATGTTGAAACTATTTGTATATCCGATTTGTTGTGAAATAATGGACCTGGAGTTTCCATTATCCTTTGGTACCTCTTCACTTTTACTTTGACCTTCCATATTTGTACTGGATACTTAACCTTCATAAATCCCGGTATAAACAGTGATATATAGCAGGATCCTATACATGTTCAGGCAAACTGTTATCTATACTCTTTATAAGATATTGAAAGAGAAGAAGAAACGTCGATAACAGAGTAGACTTGTTTTTGCATCATTGACAAAATCAGTGAGAGTGGTTCTCGCAGATTATAATATCTAGTCTTCGGTTATCAAAATATTTGTAAAGTCGAATGCCAATTCTATTTGATACATAAAGGTTATACACTGAAGGGAATATAACTAAAAATCTCGGATTCAGACCTCTGGAAATCAAGAAGTGGGATCAGGTGCCATAGAGGAGAACACATCCACTGTTGACCGGTCACTCTCACAGTCAAATCTAAATGAAATACATGAAGATCGAATCATCGTCACCATTGGTACAGACGTCTCAACAATTGCTATCAAGCGAGCAACTCAACATTTCATTTAGTGAAACAGAGTAATTACAAATAGGTCTTTTATACCGACAGTAAATTTTTCGGAACGTAGATAATATATAAATAAATAATATATGGAATTGCTATTTGACAATATATATTTACTTCGGAAATAAGGACTCTCAGCAACCTGTCTGCATTCTCGTTGTAACCAATTGTGCCCATTTATTAAACGATCTATTCCTTTATTCATATGAAGTACACTTCATTCATAAACTTCAGATTTAGAATAGAGAAAAGGCTTTAGTTTCACGTTTGAATAAAAAGACGTTATTTTGTTATTTAATAGGGGATATTTAATAATTGTTTTTGAAGAACATGTTTATTACATGGAGTGAGGCAGGAGAATACATAATTAACACTCGTGCTTGTTAAATATGTATTTTCCTGTCTCACGAGATGTAATAAACATGTTCTTCAAAAACAATTGTCAAATATTCTATTTATTACATTTTTGAGTCATGTTTTGTCAGATGGCGTTTTGTAGCTATGTCTAGATAGAGTCTATAATATTCGAGGCTTGAAATGTAAACAAACCACTTTACATGTTGGTTGATATATATCACTCCGCTAAAAAAACAATAGTGTATTAAAATGTGGGAAAATATAGGTTAAAAAGTTAAAAACATGAGACAAACAAACGGATAATAATAGATTTATTATAAATAATAATTATTTTAATATTGAGATAATACATATGATAGCAAATGATGTGCTAGTTAGTGTCACTGCTAGCAGAAGACAGCTTGTTAGGACCGTGTAAGGGAGACAACTGTAATAAAAGAAGAGAAAGGTAGTCCCAAAAGAGAAAAAAATTTAAAGTATTTTGATTGGCTTAAATGAAATACAGTATTTTTATTTACTTTGCATTGAGTTGCATGTAAACGTTAAAAAAATCAATGAAAAATAACAGTAAAACATAACTGAAAAAAAGCATTTATTTCATTGAAAAATCTTATAAAAATGTTATAAATGATAATATTTAAAACAACATTGTATTCATGGGAATATGATATATCCCATTGTATTTCGAAATTCAAGACAAGAATAAATCAAGCACACATACTTTTGCATTTTATTTTATATTGACACGGGCAGGAAATTGACAACAAATCTATATGACATTCAGAAAACAAAGTATACAAATAAGTTAACATCATCATTAAGAAATAGTAATGGGAATAATAATAATAATAATAATAATAATAATAATAATAATAATATCATCTCAGAATAATCTTCATGATTGTTGCAGTTCTGAAACTGATTTATTCCTAACGTCTCTCTCTCTCTCTCTCTCTCTCTCTCTCTCTCTCTCTCTCTCTCTCTCTCTCTCTCTCTCTCTCTCTCTCTCTCTCTCTCTCTCTCTCTCTCTCTTATTCAACTACATTTAATATGATTTGCAATTTGAATTACAGTCAGTCTAACAATTTCCCCGCATGTATGATAATCCTTTTGATCCTTTTAAGTATAGGAAGATGATTAATAAAGATATTCTACGATATTTAATATTTTAATTGAAAATTATCATTTCCATGTCACAACATCTACAATATTATATTACATTTAAATTCTTTAATACAAAATGAATATTTCATTTCAAGAATATAATTATCTTTTAGTCAAATCTTTTACAACTGTCGGATAGTTTCCGAAATAAGCTTTATGAAATGCATTTGTTTAGAAATATCAATAATGGACCTTGTATCTCGTGAGTTTGTCTAATCAATCACACGTGCATTATTCTCGTCTACAAATAATAAATCTTTAATGTTATTCAAAAATCACGAATGGTGATTTAATCGAGTGATAAATATGGTGTTGATACATAATGTATCAATAGCATCTACAAATCGCTTTGCATACAGGCGAAAATTCAGGTAGTAATAATTGGAATAATTGGTCATAAATTGATCAGTAATAGTGATGACGAAAAGAATAAGGATATCATCGTCATCATCGACGTCATTGTCATTTACTATTTAAAAAAATAACTACAGTACATTTTCAATAATGTATTATTCTTGCTGTCACTACTAATTTGGTCATGTATCGGTTCTTTTTATCTTTACTGATGAGTATATATTAACGTACAATTGTTAATATGAACTAAGGTATTGTTGTATAATGGCATAACATGAATTGCATCGAGTTTGGAAAGAAGAAAACTGGCGTCTGCTATTTCTGCTTCATGTTTAATAATATTATTTACATCACCAAATTATAGTTTAAAAAGTTTAAAAATGCAAAGCAAATACCCAGGACGATGGTTTCTGTCAATAAGACATCATCAGTTGAACTCAAATTAAATATAAAATGCGTATTTCCGAAATAAAAAGGGGTATCATATTGGGCCAAATAATAAATCCCAATGTTTTTTTATCGTACGAAAGAATAACTCCTTTACATGTTGCTTATATTGCATATTTCTACCTCTTATTATATCATCAGATTCTTAGACGAATTCATTTATTATTTGGCCTTGTATGGTACCACTTTTTCTGTCGAATACATATATTAATATGAAATTCAAGCTGAATCGATGAAGTCTTATTGACAGAAATAATCGTCTTGAGCATTTGTTTTGACAATTTTTCTAAAACAACAACTTTGGTAATATTTTAATATGATTGGAAACTGGCTATGAGAAGCATGGTTCAAAATGAATTATATGTTTCATGGTTTAGTTTTAAACCTTCAAACAGCGCATATGTTATGAAGTAGCAAAATGAATGGGCTTAATAATCGGGTTCAAGATACAATAGTGGCAACATCTTCTAGAGACAAGGTTTTTTTTTATCCTCGTCGCTCCTCATACACCTTGATCTTGGCGATCACTGGTGGCGATATCTACCGCCAATCTACAATTTCACTTACATTGTTCCGACTCTGACCCCTGACTTCAGCCAGTGAAAGAACTCGTGACACACCTGCATGTCGGCATTGTTTTGTGCTTTTGTACTTTTCCGTCATATGGTCGATGTGCTATCTATTGTTAGTCGCGTTCTCATTGGTTCATTCAATAGCAGTTGCGGCCAATGGAAATCTACACTGCGAATCACAATATAGAGGTCAAATTTGTCAAGGTGTATGAGGAACGAAGTGGATCAGAAAACCTTGACTTGGGAAGATGCACTGACAATCAAGCATGAACAAATGTTGTTGACTAGTCTGAAATGGCGTTTCGATTTAATAGTATTTCTCACTTGATACACATTAAATTGATGGCATCTTGTATATTATTGTTAATTTTTATTCTTTACCACCAAGTAAAGCTCTCTACTCTATCAAATATTAATAAAAATATTAATATGATGAAGGCATTGCCTATATGAATATATTCCATTGTTTTACATAGATATGAAATGAAGCAGCAAAATTAATGCGCTTCATGGTCGGGCTCAAGATAGAACACTGGCGATTACCCACAATTCTTGAAAAAAACACGGCGGCGACCAGTGTAGTCAGTAATGATGTTTTCCACACAGAATTTGACTTAACAGTACGTCTAACCTGACACACATTTAATTGCATGATAGTATCTTGTAAGAGTTTTTGGTTCATTTTAACAATCTCTACTAAGTTCGGTTCGTGACGGGCTCGAGCTGGAGCTCTATACACTTTCTACCGCTATGTTCGCTTCGCGCCCTTGGTTATTTTGAGATGCATTCCCTATCACGATTTCTTACACAATGCATACACTCGTGTTTAATCTTTTCATACCTTAACAGTTTCTATGATAATGTTCATGTATTTCGGTGAACCTATGATTATCAGTTTATGTGATCGATGACTTGGATTGTGCATGTTATCACTGTCATATTTAATTCTTTAATCATGTTTTGTTATCACAGAACTCAAGACAGTAATAACTGATTCTTAGATCATTTTTATCTATGATTTTTAGAAATTATTTACATCGTAATCTTTTTGTGTCATTTCTCAGTTGTCAGCTCTATCACTGATTCTTAGTAAATATTTATGTCATCATTGTTTTCGCTGATATAAAAAATTATTTTGTTAAGAGTATTTCCTTTATCGTTTTGATCACCAGTTATGATTTTATGCTATCATTTTTATTACTGTTTCTTGCATACAGTTATATATGGCTAAAAGCTGTACGATGGTTGATAAAATCTCGTATTCAAAAACTTAAGGGGAGTATGAAAACACGTTGTATTTAGTATTCCAGAAGTAGTAACTCAACTGGACAGATTACATGATCAATATATACTGGTCCCAGCAGACAAAGCCTCAAATAATATAGTTTTTATTTGCAAGACACATTACTTTAATTGTTTATTAGAACTAGGGTTTAATACGAATTCTGGTAATCCTACATACACATGTAGCTCACTTTCAAAGGACAAGATCCTTCAAATTCCTTTTTTTTATGTACGTGCATCCGATACTGATTTTAAGCTAACGTAGTAGTGGTACCCGAAAATTTAAATAGTGATTGGTTATCATGATACTTACTTTGTTCAACATCACTCTGATTCTACGCATAAATACACTGACGTTGATATAAAAACATGCTGGGATTACTAATAAACAATATATTTGTAATATTCGGAGACGTGGTCTTACAACAATCTGTTAACATTCCTCTGGGAAATATTTGTGCCTCTTTATTGGCCGACCTATTCCTTTATTCATACGAAGCAGACTTCATTCAGAAACTGCTGAATCAAAAAAAGAAAAAGGTAGCGTTAATTTGACATTTAGATATATCGACGACGTTTTGTCAATTAATAATGACAATTTTCATACATATGTCAATGCGAAATATCCCAGCGAACTAGATATTAAAGATAAAACAAGCACAAACGCTTCATACTTAGACATTTTACTTACTATAGACGCAGACGGGAAATTGGCAACTAAGCTATACAACAAACGCGACGATTTCGGTTTTCCCATCGTTAATGTTCAACATTTAAGTAGTAATATCCCTCAGTCACCGGCATATGGAGTTTATAGTTCACAAATGATCCGATATGCCAGGGCGTGTTCAAAATATGATATGAACATGACACTGACAAATTATTGACACAGGGATATCGAAAACCGATGTTTGATGTCAACGTTGCGCAAATTTTACGGTCGGTATAATAGTCTTATTTTCGATTACTCTGTTTCAGTGGGTGAAATGTTGAGTTGCCTTTTCGTTGGCGGTTGTTGAGACGTCTGTACTAATTGTGACGAGGATTCGTACCTCAAGTATTTCATTTGGAATTGACCGTAGACTCACGGTGTGCGTGACCGATCGACAGGAGATGCTTACTCCTCCATGGCACCTGATCCCACCTCTTGGTTTCCAGAGATCCGTGTTTGTCCATTTTTTGCCGGATTTGTATCTGTATCTGCTTTCAGTCTTAATACCACGAAAACTGGGAAAGCAACTGTATACAAAACCCAAACAAAGCCCCTCGGAAACTGAGAAGGTTACTGTATACAAAATCCAAACAAACACAAGTGATAGATAAATTCTGCTTTCAGTCTTAATACCACGAAAACTGGGAAAGCGACTGTATACAAAACCCAAACAAAGACAAGTAAATTAGATAAATATACTT
Source organism: Atrina japonica (assembly GCA_030159075.1). Classification (NCBI taxonomy): domain Eukaryota; kingdom Metazoa; phylum Mollusca; class Bivalvia; order Pterioida; family Pinnidae; genus Atrina; species Atrina japonica. The sequence continues at coordinate 582,272 of BROG01000103.1, read as the reverse complement.
CTTTCAATATGTGCTACCATTGATATATAAAACAATAAAAGCTAGAAAAGGATTGATTTTTACACATTTAAATATTAAGCGCTGCCAAAGGTAATATCGAAATTGTTTTGAAACACAACACATGTATGTTTATTGCTAATTAAGGAAACACTAAGCTGTTTATTACAACATTATTTCTCCATCACCTTTAGACATTTGGAATTGGAACTTGCATTAATCCATAAAAAATTGTCAGATTTCCGTTTATTTAATTGTGTTTACGCCACAATTTTTCGGTTATATTGTGGCGGTAAATTTTTAGTGTTTGAGGAGAGAACCTGGGAAGAGACCACCTGCCTTCCGCAAGTAAACTAGCAAACTTTCTCACAAAAATCAGCTAAGGTTACACCGGGGCTCGAACCTGTGCTGTCCAGACTTCATGGTTAAAAACACAATACCTAACCACTCGATCACAGAGGCCCCTCAGATTTTCGTAATGTGAATTAGGAGTTTTTAACATTCGTACACCCAACATGATATTTGATCGTTTTGTCGTCACGATCGATTGTGTCTTCTTTACCTTAAAATACTATCCAGAAACAAATCATGTTACACGTCGTTGTATAACTTTCTTTCCAAATTTTATCTATCCAGGAATCCTATTACATATCACATGTAGGTACGACTGTAAAGAAATTTGACAACTGAAATTAATAACCAATCCATGATATAGCAAAATTAACTAATGGTTAGAGTTACTTTTGCCCGAGTGCATAAAGGGTGAATAAAATAGAAAATCGAGACAGAGTGAAACGTAATTATAATGTAAAACAGTATACTCTGACGTCCAACAAATTTTAATAATTCTTTGGGGACTCTTATGTATCGATATTAACTGCTTTTTATGGCTGAATGGTACAACACCATGCCAAAAGTAAGTCAATTAACGACGTCATTTCCCCAAAGCGTTCTATGCTAAATCAACTCTTCAAAAATTATTGTCCTGACTTATATACTCAATGAAATCTGATGAACTTTTGAACATTTGTGTAGAAATTTATGGACTATCTTTCTTTATTGGATTGGAATGTGTCAATTTATTTTCATGAAAACAGTATTTGAATGTGGCAAGTGAAATTTGCAGCTACATTTCCTTCTTTTTCATAGTAAGTGGGCTCAACACATTCCTTACAGCAAAGAAAAATTGCAAAATAACGTTTCAAAGGAGTTTACAAATAATAGCAGATGAAGATGAATATATTTTAAAAATATATTTTTACTTGAATTGACGCAAGCATTACTTTGTGGCAGGTGTTTTAAAAAAATGATTTAACATAGATAGCTATGGGAAATGACGTTAGTTGACTCACTTTTGGCATGATGCTGTATTATATATATATATATATATATATATATATATATATATATATATATATATATATATATATATATTATATATATATATATATATATATATATATCAAATCAAATTATCATAAGGCATTTCATTTTAATCACTTGTAATGAGTTCAACAGAATATGCAACAATATGAATTAAACCTAAATCCTTTAACCCGTTCACCCCTCATCATCTATATGGTACGTTGTTTTCTATTGTTAAGACCAGTCTATGTTTGCCAAAAGTGTTGAAAGATTTAAATTAATTAGCATGTTGAAAGCATTACGTTCGCATAAGGTTTTAGCAAACATAAAATGAGACAGTTTGTTTGAAAAGAAAGTTGTCTCTTATACCATTGTGCTCATCGCTTTAGATTGGAAATGAATCTATATCAAATTCGACCTCAACTGATTAAGTCCTATCAACAAAAACGGTCGTCTTGATTTGAATTCCTATACAACTGAAAAATTTGATATTGTTTGTAATATAAGTAACTTTGCTCATTCACAGAAATGTAAATCGAAGATATACCGTGTAACTACCGACATTTCAAACACTAAATTTATCAAGAGTTAATAAAGATATCGACAAACTGATCTAACCGATCGACACGTACCATCCGTAAAAAGTTATTTGTAGCCAACAATTCGTTGATCAACATGTTAAAATATATCGATAATGACGGTAAAAGTCAGGAGATCATCGGAATTATATGAAATTGTCGATATACATGTTTCTCAACATGCATGTTAATGAAACCTAAAATGTGTTGGTTAAGTCGATAGGCTCTTATTTGTTTGAAAAGAAAGTTGTCTCTTACATCATTTATAACCACTAGGTCTTTGCCACTGCTGGTGGACCGTTTAAGTCCCTGAGGGTATACATAAACCTAGTACCTGGTATTTTGGTACCAGCTGATAATCTTATACTGATAACGCCATTTAAATTCCAAAGTTTTCTAAAGCTAAGAATCTTTTTACAAGGGTTACTCTTAGACGGATTTCGGCTATACCTTTAGATTTATTATTTGACCTTTAATGATACCACTTTCTCTTTAGAAAGTACATATACATTTTAAATTGGAGCTCAACTGATGAAGTCCAATTGAAAGAAACGATCGTCTTGAGGATTATAACTTTGGTATTATGTTTATAATATTCTAACTTATTCTGCAACACGAAATGAAATGTGTTGTAAATGTCGCCAGACACGCCGGCAAACACCTATGTTTGCACATTATAAACGAGTTGTCAATTTCCATAGACATTGATGATTATCAAACAAGTTATTCAATACAATATACAGGAGTCAGAGGTACCAGTAGACTTCTCATTTAAAAAAGCCTACGCATGTCGACACAATATGAAATGTGTAGATCTAAATATATTGCAGAACATGCATATAATATAAACTGAACATAAGGTGGTGTCGGTAGCGTCAATAGATATAACGAGGCCATGGACCATATCGCTCAACTGAGCTTTGTTGGTATCTTATAAATATATTATTTATAAAGGAGGAATATACGAAATAATATAAATATGGATGAGGTGACATAGTTTGAAAATACTTCAATACCGCGTAAAAAAATCCAATTTCTACAAATACAAACGCGAATCATTCATCCATGTAGATCACTCAAATACAATTTATAGTTTTTTAGTTCAGGCATTTCATAGAGGCCATTTCGCCCCAACCTGGATTCAACCCGCAGCTGTAAAATCACTTAGATGCAGTTAGTTTGTTTTATCCATGCTGTATGTCTGATGCCTAGTTTGTAAAGACGAAGTAACCCAATTATTCCAATGTCGTCCTATTCTGGATCCAACCCTGAACCCATCTAGCTGAAAAACAAACTTTTGTTTAATTTCCTCGAGTACTTGCCACCTTCAACGGTTTTGGGGAAGTCGAAATTGTAAAAAGTTTACGGACAGACAGACGAACAAGAGGCGACTCGAAGAGCTTACTCGAACTTTTGGTTAAGATAACTTAAAGGCAATTATATGTGCCGAAAGACAGAAATATCGCGTTTAATACGAATAGGGTTCGTTTATTCTGGATGGCACAATCATGTATAGGAAAATATAGATTTTATTGACAAGACCATATTAAAATCAAAATATAAAATAATTGAAATGCACCAGAAATAGTATATATTGTTTAGACACACACAGCCAATACACAAATCTTTGTTTTCTTTCATGTCTTTCGTTGTGTTACCATCTCAATCATTTTTGCTTTATTTCAATGGTCTGCTAAGTCTCGAATGAATTTGCTTCAGTTTACAGTTATCCGAAAGGCTTAGAGGTGTATATATTCAATAAAACGGTATGTTATTACACTGGATATAATTTCTGAAATCGATAAATCAGTTTTACAGCTCGCTCCATTTTGTACATCCTCTTTAGTAATTCATTGGTTCACGACTTATATTATTAATGGTGTTTCGACAATGTATTAGTTTCCAACACAAATTTATGTATTTATTGCTATCCCCCATTAAGTTAATATTTAATATTAGATGTTTAGATAATGTCCCCGTAATTTCGACTTACGCATTCTCCAACAGGAAAAATAGATAAATTATTTATATGGATATTTAGCTGACAGCTTATCAGCAACGCTATTAGATGTTTTATTCCATTCACTGGACAAACATTAATCAAACTCGTTTAATCATACATTATCGTGAAAGAACAGATAACGTTTATTCAATATGGTTAATGTTCACTCTGTAATACAGTTTTATAACTAAATTCTAGTTGTGACAATGGAGCCTTGAATACAAAAAAGTACAAAGAAACATAACATTCAAAGCATTATGAATTTTCATATAGTCAAATTGACAGATATTTTCATAGATTTTTGATTTGTGGTTTTACTCAATGATTACCAGTATTACTATTTTGCAATTAATTCGTCTATAATTAGATTAGCATGTTTCAATAGCTAGTTTCTCTATCTATTCCTTAGAGAATCCATTTCATATAAATGAGATTATGCTTTCTCTTTTGGGAAGTTGTTTTGTGTTTCACTGTATTACCATGGTTACATATCTTTGAATGTCAACACGATACCTATTGTTTACTGAAAGGCATTTTGTCGATCAAAATCAAATTTTTCCGCCATTTAAAAGTAATGGGTATGGATGTAAAAAGGGAGAAATTATGTTTCTTTGTCGAAATAAAACCATTAAAATCGCGTATAATTGGCATTCATGGGATTATTTTGTTATGAACTGACTCAGATTCCAAAGTCTAAAAGTAACTTTAGAAAACGACCTTGACTTTAATAACCCATAAATACTCTGTTATATATTACATTTTATTTATTCCTATTTATTGCAAAATATGTTAGCGATCGCTTTCTCTCAAGGAAGAGTTTGTAACTTTCCGACATCTTTGTTTTGATTATCGGGTTGAGCATAAGCGAAAAGCTTTATGATGTAAACTTCAAATTGGAAGTAACATGTGTTGACTTCAAACCAAATTGAATCGTTTTATCCTATTAAAGAATTCAACGGAACCTTTACATACACGGTTAGACCTAAAATACGATGAAATGTTGATATTTATAAAAAAATAATAATCTACATAGTACTTTAAATTTCCGATTAAACGTCAACACAACAACAACAACAACAGGTTTTACTGCATTTAAAATCAAACAAAAAAATTGATTTACTGAGCATCAATATGCCGTTGATATCTGGCGCATGATGTTGTCTTACATTGTATGAAATGTATTATCAAAGTGATATGAAATATGATATTATCTATTTCACTTATAAACTGCACTTGTTACTAGCCACATGAATATAAAGGGGAATGATATTAGTATTTGTTGAAATTTGCAATTCTATTAATTAATAACAGATAATGCCAAAACAGTTTTCAGTTAATTGTTTGTTATATTTTATACAATTCTAATTTAAAATAAAATATTTGGCGAGGTGTATCTGATTGAAAATAGAACTTAACGATTGATTAATCTAAATAAACTATATACAGAAATGTGATTCAAGGTTAATAAAGAAATTTAATGAAAATATCATAGAATATTGTGAGATAGGAAAGGTAAACTATAGAATTCTGGATTTCTAATTACTCTTAATTAGTTAAATTTAATCAGATAAACATTACTTGAAAAGATAAATATTTGTGTCCGATATGGATCTGTAGACATCTACGAAAAACGATTATAAAGTAAATTTAGTTTCAACTTTAAATGGAATATATTTCAGTACACCAATACCTGTGATTTCAAAGACACACACATACATAGAGAGAGAGAGAGAGAGAGAGAGAGAGAGAGAGAGAGAGAGAGAGAGAGAGAGAGAGAGAGAGAGAGAGAGAGAGAGAGACAAAGGGTTTTGAGTAGTAAAGCTGCATGTTAAACAACACTTATTGTATCGTATCGCCAAATAGCTTAACATTTCCTAAGTCAAAGTATCAAGTCAAATGATTATGTTCAAGAAGGGCACATCGGGGAAATTAGCCTGAACTTCTATTCGAGTTTGAAAATAAACCTGTTGCAAAAACTATTAGTGCAGTACAGTTATACCAAAATTGGGTTGAACGTAGAATAAATTTCAACAGAGGGTCTTTTTCCTCCATATTGTTAAAAGGTTGCTGCTAAACATCACATCTACACAGAGAAAGATGCTAATAGCAAAAATATGAAACAGCCACCAAAACGCAAAATCCACACGCTGTTGCATCCAGTAAGAATAAAGCTGAACCATGAATAATCCACAACACAATATCTCCCCCTTCCTCTTTGGAGGACTCTTATTCACGTAACATTCAAATTGGACATCTCGAAACTGTCTACTTACCATGAAATGTATACAGGTTACCTAAATCCATCTAAGTTTATCCATTGTAAAGAGATAACTATCTCAGTTTGGGGAAATAGCTGTCATCGTCAACATTAATTTATACTGCTTTTCTCAAAATGATTATTGTTGACTCATGTAGGCATAGAAATCTAACACCTAAAATGAGAATTAAATAATCTTAACACAGTCAATTGACTTTCAAAGTTATTTTTTGACGTAATTTGATTGTGACGTCATAATCACAAATTTTTGACGGGCCATTTAATTGTGTCGTCATAATGGAAAACTATGCCAAATGGTGTCGTGACGGGCCTTTCGTTATAGGTCAATTTGGGGCAACTCTGACATTGTGCTATGGCATTAAACTCCGAATGCGAACTATGTCGTAATTAAGTGTAAGACTATATTTGTATATATGTCATGTAGGAGTTTAAAACATGACAAGTGTCCTCATGTGAAGAAGGACATATTTGTTTTGTCTGTTTGTTTATTGTTGTTTATAATTCCACTCAAGAATCTTTCACTCATATGGAGACTTCACCAAATGCCGGTGAAGGGCTTCAAATATTGGTCTATGCTCGGCACTTACGGCAATTTAGCAGTGGGGGTTCTATAAGGTGCCGACACCTACTGTGACACTGGACCTCGGTTTTTACTGTCTCAATCTGAAGGACAGGAAACGGACCTGCCGCCGGCTGGACTCGAACTCACGACCTCACGATCAAGAGTCGAGCGCGCTTATTTGTAGATATTTTGTTTATTTTTATGTAAAGATTAAATATAAATAAACAAAATATCCACGAATATTTCTTTGAGCCGACTTGGCTCAGTCGGAAGCGCACTCCATATATATATAAAGCACAAATATCACTGCAACATTGACATATATATAGACACATGAGATGATCATCTTCTCAGTTGAAGAATGTTTTCGTCACAGATCGTAACAGATTTATCACAGCTAGACGAGAGAAAGATATTTTTGTCACTGTTACTAAAACGGTATGACATGTGATTACTATTTTGATTTGACAAGAAATTTTTGTAAACGAATATCATGTGATTTGCGATAATATAGTACCATAGAGGTGTATAAATCATTGACAGATCATATATAGCATACATTTTTATCCAGTGTATAAAAACATATTCAGATTTCACGGAGATGCAAAAACTGCCCGATGACTTTAGATTCTTACACATGTGGTGTAAATACCCGAGATCATATTTAATAAAAGTTGTCGTACTTAACGACGATATTAATGGACTGTAGTCTTCAGCAGTCGAAACGTTTAGAAACCATCAACAGTATATGTAAACAAAATTGGAATCAGAAATATATTAATAATTACAATGCCTGTAAATAGCCTATGCTCAGACTAAATAACACAAGACGTAGTTATGAACAGCAATAATAGTCACTTGCAGTCTTGGAATTTAAATTTTGTTCGTTTTAGGCCACACTCATCAATGTTTCAGTCTTCAGTCATATGATGGCGGCAAGTTTAAATGGTGGAAGTGAAACCTGGAAATAATGCAAACTTTCTAAAAATAAGCTTAGATTCCAGTTGGACCTGTGACTGGGACTGGAGGTGAGAATCTTTATGATTAATTCTCTAACCACTCGACCAAGGATGCCCCCTTCCTATTGTAAGATTAAAAGACAATAATAACTCAAGTAAATAACCGTTAACGATGTAAAAAAAAAATAACACCCATATACTGCTGTGTTAACACCAATCTTTATTATACAAGATGATGGTTTTGGTATTCATAAACCGACAAATATAAAAGCACAAAAAATCCAGAAAGCAAAATAACAATAACACATCTGTATATGTAGTATTCAATATAAAAAAATCTCAGATATCAAAGTGTAAATCAATAGAATGTCCATGACATAGATACAACTCCGGTAAAAATGGACAAACACGGACATCTGGAAACCAAGAGGTGGGATCAGGTGCCATGGAGGAGTAAGTATCCCCTGTCGACCGGTCACATCCGTAAATTGCACTGAAGCTGATACATTTCCATCATCCAATGTTATAAATGTGTATATAGTGTCAAAGTAATGTTTTTCATTTACTTCTACATGACATAAATTCTACTTACAAAACTGAACAGAATTCAACATTTCTGCTAAGACCAGACCTATCAAAGTCGTGTTGGAAAACCTATGTGTACTCTGTTACCTTGAACTCTATTTAGTAACTTACAGACCTTCAAAGGTTACTTACAGTTAATTCATGTGATTGATGGAAAATATGAAAATAATTTACTCGATAAAGTATTTTGTTGGAATTAGGGAATTTGTGAATATGTATGAATACTAAATGCTAATTGTTCTGGTCAATCAAAACTACAAATCATCCATACACTGAAAGCGAACAACAAATCAATACATAAACATTGGACATATCAGCATCTGATTATTATTGATTAAGTGACCTGGGACAATAATCAATTACCAGTGTCAATGGGTAAGGACATTCCAGAACATAGGTAATACATCTACATCACATAACAATCGATTGTAATACCGAGAACCATGGTTTAAATATGTATCAATACTCTCTGGACAAAATAAATCTCTCTGAAACAGATTGCAAATGTCAGTTGATATGGAAATTGGAGGCCATTCTTAGGCTCCCATTGCTCTTACTGCAAAAATATTAATCTATTTCAATAGACTGAAACTAACGAGAGACTGTGGTGTCTGACACTTTTAAAGATCTGTACAGGGTCCGCCTCAAACAAAAAAATTAATACTTGAAACCCTCCTTTTCTTTTTTAATACAACTCTCCAATTCCGTCCTAATAATATGCAGCTTCAAAGAGAAATGCGGATTGCATCATTTCCGGTTCAGAGATTAATCGTAAATCGTAAACTAATCGTATATATATATATATATATATATATATATATATATATATATATATATATATATATATATATATATATATATATATATATATATATATATATATATATATATATATATATATATATATATTGGGCAAGTCAAACTCTCAGCTATTCCATTTAGTTACATTGTTTGCAAAACTTTAACCGAACCGACGTGGTAAAGCCATATCTGATTTCATGAAATATCTTCAGACAAAAATGAGCGACAAATCGTATGGCTAGCAATATTAAATCGATAGCGCCGAAATTAATGTTTTAGTTACTTGACTTCCAATTAAATTCAGCTTCAGACAATGACACTCACAGCAATGTGTCAATTTAAGATTAAATGATCATGTGTAAATATCATCATTTGAATATGACTGTGGACTCACGACGGGTGTGACCGGCCATCAATGGATACTTACTTATCCATGGCACATGATCCCACGTCTTGATTTCCAGAGGTCCGTGTTTTCCTATTATTACCAGATTTGTATATATATCCTGGCCATCCAGAAGATTTATACTTCGGTATCTGGAATCTTTATATTCCTTCCAAAACGATAAACATTTTAATTTACCTCTATTTTTAGATGATGTAATCAAATCACAACTAATTATAAATGAAACCGCTCGCTTGGGTCTAGTGGAAAGTTCCGGGTTAAAATCCCATCTACAAGGTCATACCAAAGACTTTTATAAATGGCAGTTCCTTATGGTGTTTTACGCCATACGAAATATTTTTTTCAGTTGAATTGTGTCGGCCAGTTTTTAATGCCGGAGAAGAAAAACCTTTTACAATGTAGAAATGATACCAAGACCTTCCACAAATTAGCTATCAAATTTTTTCACAATATACGCATGGTTTTCAGCGTGGCCCATAACCGCGAAGATTAGAGGTGAGAAAATTCATGGTTTAAATGTGATTCTCTGACCCACAGGTCATGGAGGTGCATCTCCACAAAAGTGAAAAAATGTGGATGTTAAACAATACAACAATTATGAATATAAGAAGAAAAATCAAATGATTGTTAAGTATAACGAAAATAAAGCGAAACCAACAGTAACTGTAATTTAATAAATTATATTTCAAAGTAATTAATTGCATTTATGTAGATTTTATTTTAGGAAATTTATATAATTACCGCAAATTCAGACAAAATCATCCTTGTATAAGAAATAAAAAATGATAATATTTTCAATCAATTTCTGACCTGAAATGAACCCGAAAATATATCATATTTTTTTTGTTTATAAAATCAGATTCGAATGTTTCTACTACGACATTTAATTGTTCAATGTTTTTTTATCGAATTCGAGAGGGTTCCATGGAACATTTGCGACGGATGTAGCATGCTTACAGCGGACGCTGCCTCCCTATGTGTATTTGTTTACAATTTCCGTCAATATTCATCAATTGATATTTGTTTTTGTAATGATTCAAGCAATGACTGTTGTATTTAGCTCCAGCTTTCCTGTAACAAATGTGGCTAAGGCCGTAAAATTACCCAGTATAATGCTGCACAGGTAAGGTTACAGATCAACTACGTAGTTCGTAATTTTTATGCAACGCCACGAAATCTTAAAAGTTGTGCAAAACATGTTTTTTTTTCCTTGGGTGCTAATGATACCTAAATTATAGATGCTTTGCAGATTCGAGAGACATGGTTACGCAAACAAACAACTTATCACGTCTCTATCTCGATTATCCCCCTTGTATACTTCATACTAAATACATATAGTATTATTCACTTTATTATGAAAAAAATACTGTTTTATTGTATTTTTTGAACAAATTTGCAATACTGCACCGTTGAATAGTGGAATTCCTTGTACGGGAAAATAATGTTTTGATTCATATCGATTTTTCTAATAATTCATCAGAAAAAAATTAAAGATAGAAGCAACATACCACAAGAAATATTTGAAGGATGTTTCTCAGGGTTGAAAGAGTTAAGCACGCAACTTTTAATGCACTGAATTATCATTTTATAGAAAACTTATAGTGTTAGAGTTATAATGACTTTATAGTGCGTGTAACTTGTCTACATCCTAGCAGTGTACGTCTGTCTAAGGTGGGAGAAAACTATATCTATGGGAGAAAACTATATCTATGAACATAACAAAAACAAGTTTTTTTATTTTTGTCAAAGTAATTGAAACTACATTTGACGTTCTTTTTAATGATCGCTTGCTAGTAAAATCTTAACATACAATAAATGTTGTATGTAACGTTTTATATTCAGAAATACAATGCCACTGCAGGGCGAAACAAATAGGAAATCTGAAGACCAAAATTTAAACACACTCTATTTCAACGGTTTGGAAATGATATGATATGAACTGAATCAGACGGTTGCTAATTTGATCTGAGGTGAAATGTATGTCTGAAGATGAATGTGATGACGCAAACTGTAATTGAATTTTTATATTTCTTGTTATAATGTCATTGACTAAGAGTAAGGCGTCATCGCTAATTCTTTTAAAATCCCACAAGTACAAATGATAATATTAGCCTACCTGTCGTCTGCATCCGTCAAAATGACTTTATGGAATCATACAGATTTTCGTTATGAAATGTTAACTGACAACTGCTTTTGTGCATTCATTTCAATATCATGTCTAAACCATTATTTTCTTATGGAATTATAAGGCATATTCTAATCAATTAGGATTTGATTTGAATAAGCTCCCACAGGACGTATCGTGAAGATAAAGTATTGACATTCAATAACGTCGTGTAACAAAATATAACATATCAATGAGCTTTGGTAAACATATTGTAACAAGAATAACATTAAGACCGCCATTTCTGCCATAATGAAATTAAAATTGAATTGAAGAGAACTCAAATATGGAACTATAGAATACACTGTAGTTATACTTGTGGTTACTCTTATTCAAATCTACAAAGGGTTTGTGCTTCATCATTCTGTTCTAATGCTTACATCAAACATATACCGTGTTGATGACGCCAGGTAATGTATATCTATCTATCTATCCATCTATATATATATATATATATATATATATATATATATATATATATATATATATATATACATCTCGGGGGTTCTTACTAATAAACAGGGTTTCCAAAGTAAATCAAACATTTCAAATTAAGCGGGGTTTCAGTGTAATAGGGTTCAATATTATTGAGTTCGACTATATATATAGATAGATAGATAGATACATAGATACATACATACATACATACGTACGTACATACGTACGTACATACATACATACATACATACATACATACATACATACGTACATGCATACATACATACAACTATACATACATACATACGTATATACATATACCGTGTTGCTGACGCCAGGTGTATATATATATATATATATATATATATATATATATAGAGAGAGAGAGAGAGAGAGAGAGAGAGAGAGAGAGAGAGAGAGAGAGAGAGAGAGATAGATAGATAAATAGATAGATAGATAGATAGATAGATAGTTAGATAGACAGACAGACAGATAACCTTGGAGCGTTAAATTATATACTTGATATAAATTGATTATTCAGTATCCAATGAATATCAATTAAATATTCATAGAATGAACGTAGTAATTGTTATTAAGTTTCAGAATTCCTTTCTTTACGCTTTCCAAAAGGTTATAGACAAAATAATATGCACTGTGTGACTTGTACGTATGTGTGATGTATCAAAAGATTCCAATTTTTGAGTATAATGTAAGATGTGTAATAACAATCATTAAATATTGGAAAAAATATTAGTCAGTGTAACAATTAACGATTCGAATATCCAAAACGTTTTTAGATTTTAGATAATAGCATTTTAAATAAAATTTGCAATATCAAATATATAATGCCATTTTGCAATTTTAGAGTAATGCACATTGATTTTTTTCCATGAACCATTGCATGTATATTTTCCATGTTTTTCAAAAAATGGAAAACAATCTTTATATTCATATATATTACCATTTGTCTACGAAACTGTAATCAGCTGCTTACGAAATTCATTGACTTTGCTGGGGGAGTTTTTCATATGACAAGACGAGAAGTAGTTCTCTATTCTGTCTGGAAATGCTAAGGTATATGGAAAATCTTGAATACTTATTCTCAGATTTTGTTCATGGTTATTAATATTCGACCGCTCGGTGGAGGCGTTTCAATGTGTCAGAAGAGAATTAAAAACGCAAGATCGACACATGTTGAAAACGAATTTCCGTTTGAAATCTAATATTTTATTAATGGAATATACCATAGAGAGTTTAAGTGTCAAAAACCTATGAGCACTACTTATGCTCGGCATTGACATTACATGTTGTGGGGAAACTAAATGTTCCTCAGAATTAGCAAGGATTGGATATAAATTGCGATCTGAAGCTCATTTCACACGATGTGAATGACGAATTGTTTCTTGTAACACATATTAAACAAGGTCTTCAGAAGTACTGTGTAATATCCTACTCAAGAAGCGTCGTCAATCAGATGTGAATCCTAAAGAATTCAAAGGAATTGTTGGAACATTTAAAATCTCCAAATTTCAAACATATTACAAGCATCAAGTCTTTTGTTTTTTCGACCCTTTACACAACAATCCCTCATCAAAAACTCAAAGACAGATTAACTTCTATTATAAAAAACTCTTTTGTGTACACAAATGGAAATCGCAGATTTAAATATTTGGTGTTAGGTCATTAAGAACCTTATTTTGTCAAGGAACACTCTGATTCCGATAAAAAATACACTGAAGACGATAGTATCAAGATGCTGGGGTTTCTAGTAGACAACATCTTGGTTTTTTTTTTGTTTTTTGTTTTTTTTGCGGGAAAAGTTTTCCAACAGATTGTTGGCATTCCAATGGGTACCAATTGTGCACCTCTCTTGGCTGACATAGTTATGTATTGATATGAAGCGGAATTTCTCTACTCTCCAAAGGAAACAAACAGTTAGCATCTCGGTTCAGTTTTACTTACAGGTATATCGACGACGTTCTGTCCATAAATAATTCAGAATTTCAGGATTATCTCGGTCAGATGTATCCTGCTTCTTATCTGGATTTACTCCTGTCAATTGGAAAAGATGGGCAATTTCACACATCCCTCTATGACAAACGAGACGATTTCAATTTCCATATCACAAACTTGCCGTTTCTAACTAGTAATATTCCATCTTCTCCTGCCTATGGCGTTTTCATTTAACAACATATACGTTATGCCATGGCATTCTCTTCTTATGAATGTTTTATTCTGAGTGCTAAACGACTAGCCAATACGGGGATCTTGTTAGACATTATGAATTTCCCCTCTCAGAGATATTAGATAACATTCTGGATCACGGCCACAGACAGTGACTCCGATTCACCAATCATGCTTTTCATCGAACTTGACTTCATCACCAAACTTGACCTTTTTACCGAATTTTACCCGTCCCAACTAGAAAGGTTTCCATGGAACATTTGCGACGGATGTGACATGCCCACAGAAGACGTTGACCCCTTCCGGACGCCTGGTATTATCCCGTTTGGGATTCGTAATTGTTCTTCATGTTATGATGAACTTAAGGTTTGATTATTGATTGGTACTTCTTCAATTTTACTTTTGACAGGAATATTCGGTGACGGCAAAGCGACCTGTTTATCAGAGATGCTTGATAAAGGTGCACTTGGCTTCTTAATTTCTTAATAACTCTCATTTTACTGTTCAACAGACAAGTTCGTATAGTAACTACGAAGCGAACTGTCATTTCTGTAGTTCTGGTCATAAAATGACAGTACAGTTGCTTATTCCAGAAGCGCTGTAAATCAGATGTGGATACTTAAAAAATTTAGAATAAGGCACACAATTTTTATCAAAGTCACAGTTTGATACGACTTCTACTCTTTACATAGCAATTCGACATAAAAAAAATTGAAAAAATAGAATTTTTAGCATCATAGACAACTGTTTATCCACTTAAGGTGGTACTTTCCCACTAAAGGTGGTACCCGAAATTTTAAATATCTTGTGATTGGTTATCATGATACTTATTTTGTTCAACACCACTCTCATTCTACACATAAATACACTAAAGTTGATATAAAAAAGATGCTGGACTTTCTAATAGACAATATATTTGTAATGTTCGGAGACGTGATCTTTGAATAAACTGTCGGCATTCCTATGGAAAACAGTTGTGCCAATTTATTAGCTGACCTGTTTCATTATTCATACGAAACAGATTTTATTCAGATACTGATGAATCAAACAGGAAAAAGCTAGCGATGTCCTTTAATTTGTCGTTTAGATATATCGACGACGTTTTGTAATAATGACATTTTTTATACATATGTCAATGCGATATATCCCAGCAAACTAGAAATTATAGGTACAACAGAATCAAGCACACACGCTGCATACTTAGACATTTACTTACTATAGACACAGGCGGAAAATTGGAACTAAGCTTTACGACAAACGCGACGATTTCGGCTTTCCCATATTAAATTTTCCACATCTAAGTAGTCATAACCCACAGTCACTCGCATATACTCATAAACGATCCTATATGCCAGGGCGTGTTCAACATATCAACATTTCATATACAGATGTAAACTATTTACTGACAAACTATTGACACAGGGATATCGAAAATATCATTTCCAGAGGTTCGTGTTTGTCAAGTTTTACTAGATTTGTATGTATATCCTGAACATTTTAAAGATTTTTATTTTGGTATATGAGATTTTTTTTTATCTATCGTGATATGGGCCTGTGCAGTGTACTACAGACGTAGTCTTGTGTTCTGTTTTCTTTTTGCGATTTTTTTACTTTGTGGTTATGTATGGCTTTTAAGATTAAATAAATAAATAATGAACAAATACGTGATATTCTATTCTTTATCGATTCGTTCATATGTTGAAATTTTAGAGAAGAATTGTCCGACAAGGAGATAAAAAGGATTTCTTTAATATTAATATATTCATACTCCAAAAGGTAAAGCAATCAGCACTCGGTTCACGTGACGACCTAGTGTGAATGTGCAAAGCACATACATGCTCTATATACTTGAAAAATGGAATTACATTCAGTATGTAAATATCTAATAATAAAATGTACTCAGAGACGATTTTGATATCAGCAATCAGCACTCGGTTCACGTGACGACCTAGTGTGAATGTGCAAAGCACATACATGCTCTATATACTTGAAAAATGGAATTACATTCAGTATGTAAATATCTAATAATAAAATGTACTCAGAGACGATTTTGATATCAAGTGAAATAAGAGTCATTATCAAAATATATCATAAATCATTCATTATCTGTATTATTATTACAAATATATGTGTAATAATTAATGTATATAAGTATAAAATTAATTTAACTGAAATGAAAACAAAACACAGCGACAAACGATTATTTACTTGCATCATGTATGCCATTTATTTGTTTGCTCGTCGGAGAATGAGTTAAATGTCGCCAACACACATAAAAAAATCTATTTTAATCAGTAGATTTGGAAGATACAACCATTTTACAATCATAAACCTATACGACCATTGAATTCTGATGTTAATCTTTACAGATTCACTTCATTCACTTAATTGGATGTTTTGATCTTAGTATAAAGATATGTCTAAAGTTACCTCCCCTGCTAATTGAAAACAGTAAAACTCTACAATTTACAACCTCAATAATCATGCAAACTGTTGGATATTTACCGTATCTTTCACATTCTCTCTGAAATTAATCAGCATCAACCATTCATTTACAGTGTTTTTACTACTCTATCTCCCCACACATGTAAAAGCATGATAATGCAAATTAAAAAAGGGACAGTGATATTGTGTAATCTACAAGTCTGATTTCCTCTAATACCTCTGTGATGTTTAAATGTTAAATGTAAATCCGTTATATGTCGCTTTCCTTTCCGGACTCATCGTGGGTTTTATGGGAGATACCGTTGTAAAGGGGATTAAAATCCATACAAAATAAAGGTGCACCGGAATTTCAATTTTAATAATCTTTATACAAGTATGGAGAGCAGACATTAGTCAGAAGATCAAATTCCGATATCTTTTCAGTTTAGTTTAGTTTAAACAATATCATGAAATGGGATTGGGCAAAAGTTATACCAACATTACATAAAGCCCTCTCCCTAATAATTACAACATATAAATTGGTCATAGATGGCGACAATGTACAGAATAACATTACAAGAAATGTTAACAAGGATGATGATGATGATGTTGATGATGATTATAGTGTAGGTGATGGGGTAATTGGATGGATGATGATGATGATGATGATTATAGTGTTGATGGCGGGATAATTTTTCAGTAACAAATTAAATTTACAATTTCGACGTGATTCCTAGAATTAATACAAACCATTACACTCGAAGGAAGACATATGCTTTCTTGATAATTAAATGTAGCAGATGTATGCTAACATTTAACAATATGGCATCAGCAACAAATATACATTTTTTCATCACCCTCGAAGAGGGATGCAAATCTGCATTGTGCAGCAGTGGATATTTCTTATTTAAAAATAACAGATACCTATGTAGTAATCTTCAGGATGTTTAGAGACAAAATACCAATCTGGTGAACATTTGACAAGCACGTAACTCTGTAAATACAGAGGTGGTTGCAGGTCCCATTGGGGAGTAAGCATCCCATTTTACCAGTCACAATCGCTAAGAGTTCCGAGTCGAATTCAAATGAAATAAGTGAATGAATAAATTGATGCAGACGACTCAACAGCCGCTATCGAACAAGTAACTCTACATTTTATTTAGTCAGCCATAATAATGACATTGCAAACAGGGTCGGTATACAGATCGTAAAACTTGCAGAATATATATATGTATATATATATATATATATATATATATATATATATATATATATATATATATATATATATAATATATGTATATATATATATGTATAATAAACTTAATACCAAAGTTATAATGGTCAAGACGATCATTTCTGCTTCATACTTCATCAGTTGAGATCCAATTTTAAATTAATTTTCAAAAGGACAAGGGCAAGTGGTATCGGACAAGGCGAAATAATAAATCTAAACCTATAGTCAACATCCGTCTAAGGGTAACCATTGTTAAAATATATGTATCTTAGTTTTAGACGAACTTAGAATATTAAATGGTACCGTGCTTTCAGTGCCAATATTACTTTAGTATAAGAGTTTTAGCTGGTACCGAAATACTAGATACTAGGTTTATTTATATACATGGGGACTCAAACGGTCCACTAGCAGTGGCAACGACCTAGTGGTTATAAATATTATAAACATACTACCACAGTTCTAATGCATAAGTCGATCGTTTCCGCCGATTAGACTTCATCAGTTGAGCTCCAATTTTAAATAGATTTTCTAAAGGGAAAGTGGTATCAGACAATAGGTATAGTGGCGTGTGTAAATATTATATATTACAAAATATCCATAAAAAAACAAAGTGGCATCAAGGTGTTACTTTTTATTATTCCATAACATTTACAAAAAGCATACTTCCTTTTTATGTCATAACTTACCACTTTTTGGTTCGCTTCTGTATACAAAATGATCATATGTTGATCATGTCCCTTGATCGTATGTCAAGTAAACAACATTTTCATGTTCTTTGATGTCTTTGGTTTTCATATATTAATGTTCATTTTCATAGACATTGTCTTACTAATTATATGTGGACCTTAGAAACCTTAGAAACCTTTCGTTGAATCATGTATGATGTTTAAAGCAAAGGATATTTTAAACTGAAGACCACGCTCTGCATTTCATATAGCTCATAAGTTTTGATACTGTGAATTCGAGAAAAATTGTGTGCCTTCAAATTTTCTAAAAGCTGTTTAGAATTTTTAAGTATCCACATCTGATTTACACCGCTTCTGGAATAAGCAACTGTACAGTATTTTTGAAGTTTCTCCTTAACAGCTGTCAATATCTTGGTAAGGAGTAAAGATAAAGGTTTGGTAGAACATTTGCTGGATCCTGCTATGTATCTTTGTTTATATGGGTTTTTATGAAGTTTAGGTATCCAGTATAAATGTGGTAGCTCGAAATCGGTCTCCGTTGTAGGTATATCAAATGAGTGTAATACGGACATGTGATTTTGAAGGATCTCGTCCTTTGAAAGTGAGCTACGTGTGTATGTAGGATTTCCAGAATTCGTATCAAACCCAAGTTCTTCTAATAAACAGTTATAGTAAGGTGCCTTACAAATAAAAACTATATTATTTGAGGCTTTGTCTGCTGGTACCAGTACATATTGGTCATGTAACCTATCCAGTTCAGTTAATACTTCTGGATCATTGAATACAGAGGGATAACGTGTTTTCATAGTCCCTTTAAGTTTTCGAATACGAGATTTTATCAACCATCGTATGGCTTTCAGCCATTCAGACAACGTGTCTGGTTCTACGTCTTCATGTTTGGCCCATCGTCTGGCATAATCTTCGACAGAATCCATAACTAAACTGAAATTCTGACGCCAATTAAAGGAACGGGCTTCCCGGTATTTAGGGGCCCTTAAAATAAGATTTTTGAGGCTTTCATTTTCAACAATAGAAACGTTACCGGTAATGACATGCTCGATAGTATTGTATTTGAAAGGAGATGAAGCACATGAACATGTGACAGTGTTGTGTAGAAGATGGTTGATGTCTAGGCACTGCAAAACCTGTTTGTAATTGAATAGCTTGGATTCTATGCTAGGTGTATAGCTGTATGAAATGCAGGGCGTAGGCTTCAGTTTAAAATATGGTGGAATACAGGACTGAACTTTTTTGTGATTTAGAACATTGGCAATGTTTAAAGCGTCTATGCCTTTATTTGTGAATTTAAGTTTAAGGAAAAGACGTTTCTGTTCAGAACAGTCATCGTTTGTGACGCGTGCAGGCTTAAACAGTCTGTGATAAGCGATGTCCATTATAAAGGAGTTCAGTATGTATTCTCGGGTTGAAGAATCCGTGTAGGGGTTCATTCTGGCTTGTTGAAAAAGTTTATTGAGATTTGTAAAAGGAACAGAATAAAGTTTGCTGCGAATGTGATGAAGTATATATATATATATATATATACATATATATATATATATATATATATATATAATATATATATATATATATATATATATATATATATATATATATATATATATATATATATATATATATATATATACATATATTCATCTTCTTATCTACATCATACTTAAACAGATTTTAATTTATATATCATAGCAAATCACATTTCTGACTGAGCAAAAAATCATATTGATGAGCGGACTGAATTATGTTGAATCGATGCCAACAATTATGACTTGAAGTCGCTCGTTTTGTGACGAAAATGGAAAATGATATTATCTTGATAGAACTCAATCAACTTTAGACGACTCCGGATGTTTTAGTAGATAAAAACAAATATGTCTAAGGTTAATTTCCTTCTTCTGTCAGAACTTGGAATTTGAGATGGAAGACATCAATTTTTTTATAGCTGCATAATTCAGAATTTGAAAAGAATCATCTAGTAATATGTTTTATATTTACATCTAAAAAGAGACTACTGGAGAGCTAATTACTAATAAGAAATAACAACTAAAATGTACCCGTATTTGCCTAACAGCTAACCCTTGATATGAAATAATAAGTCGTAATGAGTCGTCTGTAATGTTGTGACGAGGATTTATTTCTCACTTATTTCATTCGAATATGGACAGTGAATTCGAGGCGGTTGTGGCCGGTCAAGAGAGGAGGTTTATTCCTCCACGGTACCTGTTCCCACCTCTGGATTTACAGAGCTCCGTGTTTGTTCATCAGTTCTCCTTAACATCCTGAATATTAATATTTTGGCATCTATTTTTTTTATGCTCACTGCAAATTTGCAACTCCCCCGAGGTCGATTTTGAACAAAACTTTGGACGACTGGGAATCGGTTATGATTTCTGTACAGTAAACACTCATTTACTTTCTATTCGGATAAAAGCAAATTCATTCGCCCCTTTGGCACTATCTATTTCCCGTCCATGCGAGTCGGGAAATAATTATGGCCTCGGGGAAATAAGCTTGCTATTGTCACCCCGTCATAACCAGTAGATAAGTGTATAATATTACCGTACATGGGTCTTATCGTAATTTTCTTTTCATTCTAAAATCTTAAATGTTCCGCGTTGATATCAAATATCTGTCCATTGTGTGTACAGATAAAAAAAACCCAGAACATATTTACTATGAAAAGCGCCATAAAATCAAGCACGTATGAAATTGAAACTAAAACATTAGTAGTATTAAAAGCTGAAACATTATTGCATCTAAAAAGATTTTTCTTATTCACAGTAAAATATTATTTCTGTTTAAAACATTTAACATTTGTTTTATCTTTTATGTTGATCTTGTCTCATGGCCATTCTCCTATTTCGCACCACTTGTTTCGTTTGCATTGTTAATGTTCAGCGAAGATTTGATAAACTGCCTTCGCTTCTCCTTATGTAATGATTTTCGACGTGTATAGCTATTCCAATATTGTTTATACCACAGCTTTTGAGCTGGAATTGTGTAATTGTGTCAATCGTTTTGATATTTTAACCCGATGTTTTTCCATGGTTCTCTAACGGAACATTAGTATGTTTGATAGAACTGACGGATTCTTCTATTTATTGTTTCATATACCCCAACTGATGGATTCTTCTATTTATCGTTTTATAAACACCTAACTGATGGATTCTTCTATTTATCGTTTTATAAACACCTAACTGATGGATTCTTCTATTTACCGTTTTATAAACACCTAACTGATGGATTCTTCTATTTACCGTATTATATATCCCTAACCGATGGATTCTTCAATTTACCGTATTTTATACCACTCAATAATGAATTCTTCTACTTACCATTTATATACCCCTAACAGGCTCCATTTATCTAACATTCAATTAATCATTCCATTACCATTTCTAACAGACACTTATAAATGTAGTATTTGATTAAATCATCACAATATTACAGAGACAGTCATCTGACACAATAAGCTGAGTTTATCTTATCAAGATATCAAACACATTCATTGTAGTTTTCTGTTTGGCATTGCCTTTTGTACATTTCATAATTATTGTGCAACGTGTAATCAATAATGAACAAGGTAACCTGACCCAATTTCATATCATATTATCTTAAATGTTTTTCCAGCAGACCGTCATCACCATCATCATGATCGTCGTCGTCGTCGTCACCGTCCTCGTTGTCATCATCATCGCTGTTCTTGTTGGTGTAATACATCATCATCATCATCATCATCATCATCATCATCATCATCATCATCTTTAATGTGATAAAGAAACTATCGATCGGAATAAGATGATATGGATAAACAATTATTAAAGCAGAAAGCACATAAGAATATATTATTTTTTTAACATATATGTAATTTGAGTGTCGTTGTCTCACTGTATTTAATTAAATTGAAAAAACGTCTATGGTAATGTTAAAAGACAACGTATATGTTAAAGAAATGTCACTGTTTATTGAAACAAAGTTTAACTGTCATTGGTTTTATCACCGTCAATCGGAGTAGAGTTGGTAGATTAAATGTTGTATAGTCAGTTTGCTCTCTAATGAAAGTGGGGCTCTGATGAACTTCTTACAATACACTTACGGTAATGTTTTTAATTTGACTATATATAATTTAATTGGGAATATGCATATATTTTGTTTGCTCAACAAACATTTAACCATTTACTGTAATACAAAATTTTGTAGAAAATTTTCTGTGCAGATGCACAGCTGATAAATCCTTTTGATTTATGAATAAGTAGGTCGTATACAAGTTAGATCATCTTGGGTAATTGATAGTAGACTAACAAGGCGGTTGCATCATAACTTTATTATTTTTCACTTATTTAATATAAAACTGAATAATTAAAAACTTCACTTTTAATATAATTCACACCACAATATATATGAAATAATTTTGTATTTTTAGCACATTTGTAGTACTTTGCCAAATTGGAGGTAATGATTGTTTTGTTTGCAAGAGTAAATATAAGTTATTAGTATTACAATTTCCTGAGTAGGTATTTAATGTTTTTAATTTTTGTAACATTTAACATTCTATTGGTAGAATGTTCTACTTGCAAACCTTAGGTCGAGGTTCCTATTCCCACTGAAGGGTTATACCTAAGAATTAAAAAGTGAATTTCCCTTTGCCAAGAGCACAGGATAAACAGTATAATACGTGGTTCTGATCTAATCTTTTAGATTAGACATCCGATGTCAAGGTAGATTCGTTAAAGAAACCTCACTGCGCTTGCGCCAGTCCATTGAAATTTGAATGTCGTTTTTCTCATAAAAATCATATTAGGTTCCAGCGGGACTCGAACCTGCGCTGACCAGAAGTGAGAGGCCCTAACCACCCTCAAGTCCATCGCAAATGTGGAAATATTAGCACCTCACATGTAGCTGGTGAGGTCTTCATAGAAGTGAAAATATCTAAGCAGGATGTAAAAGAAATTAACACGATAATAAAAGATATTTTGTCACTCATGTCGGCATGCTATTACGAGATGATTCCTTATTGACCAATCTGCATTCCTCCTCCTATTTCATCTGTGCAACAAATGTGGATTTTATATTCTTCTATATCAAAATATGTGTATATCTGTTAATAAAATTTAATAGTATTCTTGGGATGTTATCGCAAAAGTATATTAAACCAATTATTTGTTTTCGTACATGACCGAGCTATTACAGATAAGCTTTAGACACTTCAATTATCTGTGTATATACATATCTACAGTATTATGACTTTTTAATGTATTCGATTTACACCCCAAAACGAAAGAACTCTTCCATTATCAGTAATGGGAAAGGATTTCCCTTGACTTCATTGATGCAATCAAAATTCGGTTTTACTATTAGTTTATGTATACCATTGGAAATAACAAATTTATGATTACCATTTTAAGTACAGTAAAACCTGCTATAGTGGCCACCTCTATATAAGGATCACCTGTCTATAAAGGCCAGTTTTAAAAAGTCCCTTGACTGCATACTTCAACTAAATTGAACCTGTGTATAAGGGTCACCTGCACATAAAGGCCAATATTTTCTGGTCCCTTGGGTGGCCCCTATATACAGGTTTTACTGTATATAAATTATATAGTTGTTTCAAAAAGTTACTAAACCGTACTTTTCGTGGAGAGCAAAGGGATTATTCACGTATTTTGCTTTACCGATTGTGACGAGCATTTGTTCTTCACGAATTCTATTCGAATTATACTGTGAAATCACGGCTGGTCAACAGAAGATGCATATACATCCATGTATCCGGACCCCACCTCTGGCTTTCCAAAGGTGCATGATTCAACAAATTTGTGCATTATTCTGGACCTTCTGAAGGTTTTTATATTCAATGATACTTGACACGTTCACTGAACATAATAATAAAGGTATTGTTTAATTAGATATGACTCAAGCATGTGCATTATATATAACAAAATTGTGTATCCTTTTTACATTGATCTTAATCAAGAGTCTGATATTTAGTTTTTCTGTGTAAACGAACATCACTTGTCATCTATTTACAATTCCATAAAGTTGTCAATGGAATTATTTGATCTGTTTAACGACTGAATATTCAGTTTTTGTTTTC